>JAQGAN010000001.1:0-32244 GCA_034697745.1 Nothrus palustris
CGTTTTTTCACTAAAAGTGTTTCGTTTTGAAAAATCTTTTTTTGTGAGAAATTAAGAAACAAATTATTATTTTTAATATTTATTATTATTTTTAATATTAATTGTTATTTAATTTCGATTTTCAGATCAAAAGAAGTCTTAAAGACATAATAAAACTTGACTTTCAAATCCATTGTTGTCTTTTTTTGAGACAATTTTCAAAATTACCAAAAATTGAAGACAATGACAGCGCGGACAACAATGAGGCAATTATTGAGTCGTATTTCGAGAGATTTTCGTCACTTCTCTCGCGCGGAAACGCTTTAATCAATTGCTCGAAAATAATTCATTTCTTTGAATTCGACTCAAAGGGAAACCAATTGTTGACCAATGAGAGTGAACTCAATCGAAGAGCCATTTGTTGCGCGTTTGTCGTCAAGGCTTTCGAGAGGGACGACATCGACAAAGACACTAACACTAACACTGATATGAGTGATGAACGTCTCTCTTTACGATTGGGAGAATTGGTTTCTGTCATTGAAATCGATTCTCAATTCATTAAAGGGAAAAAAGGCTTTCAGGTATTAATAGAGAGTATTAGTAGAGAGTATTAATGGTTTAACATTTTCATTATTTGTGATTAAAGGTGGGATTTTTCCCCAAAGAATGTGTACAAATGATTGAATCTAAAGACCATCAGCTACAGCAAGGTCAATTAGGTCAATTGGGTCAATTCGGTAGTTTGACAATCGCTCCCAATGTGGCGCTACTCAGTGGCGAGGGGGCATCTTTTCATTGCGCCGGAGGGGCGCGTACTCTCATTGCAAAGAGAGAACAACTCAAAGAACAGCCAATTGTTATCAGAAAACACGCGCATAACGGGAAAATCGCCGCTTTCTTTCGGTCATTTGTTTCCGGTTCGACTTCCGTTCAAAAGTCAAGAAATAATCTCAAAATGAATGGAATTCTTCGGGAACGAGTTTTCGGGTGTGATCTCAGCGAATATCTGTTCAATTCGGGACAAAAAATACCCGAAGTTCTTCGCATTTGTTCCGAATTTATTGAAAGAAAAGGACTTTTGGACGGAATTTATCGGTAAATCGAAAATCGTTAATAACTTAATAACAGTTGAATTTATTTGAATGTCTTTTAGTCTTTCGGGCATTTCGTCGAATATCCATAAATTACGGCAATTGTTTGACGTAATTGACGAAGAGATAGACTTAGAACAAGTGATAAATTCAGATTTAAGTATAGTGTCGGACATTCACTGCGTTTCCAGTGTCTTAAAGATGTTCTTCAGAGAACTTCCAAATCCTTTATTGACTTACAATAAATACCAAGAATTCATTCAAACAATACAAATGTCGGATTCCGCACCCGCACCCGCAGCTGCAATCTCCAAACTGGACCGCATCCGCGTTCTCGTACAAGGGTAAGGCGTGGCTATTCACTCCTCCCATTGCCATTTGATTACATTAATAACTCCTCCCCTGACTCCTCCCCCATAGACTGCCTCCGCATCATTTCGCAACTCTTCAGCATTTGATTCGACATTTGAATAGAGGTTTGAATTGACACAAACGCTCAACAATACAATTGACGCGCGCTCTCTCTCTCTCTTCCAATAGTGTCGCAGTCGTCTTGCGTAACAGGAATGACTCCAAAGAATTTAGCGATAGTTTGGGCGCCGAATCTGTTGCGCTGTCGCGCTCTTCACACTAACAATCACCACAACAACGGACAACAGTCAACATTCGCAGATTTGCAATTGATTGGCGTTCAGGCCGTCTTAACTGAGTTTCTCATTCAAAATTGCGATCAAATATTCGGTAATTTTTGGCAAATTTTCGGTAAATTTTCTTTTTATTATTTTTTCTATTTTTCAGAAAATAAAGACTTTTCGGAAGAAAATAAAGAAAATTTCTCTCAAATGAACACAAAATCGACGGAAAAGGAAGTTTTGAATCTCAGAGTTGGACCGTAAGTGACCGGAAGTCCGGAAATGGCCGGAAGTTAACCAAAAATTGTTTTATTTTTAGTGAAATTCTTCCCAAATATCACACAATTATCACAAAAACGACAAAAAGTAAAGAAAAATCTTCGTTTGGATTGAATTTCAGTTTAAATTTAAGTAAATTTTTAACAAAAAACTCCACAAAAAATTCTTCGTTTAAAAGAAGAAATTCTGAGAAAAAGTTTTCCCAAAAATCGGACGAAAATCTGGAAAAAGAAAAGAAAAAAATTAATTCAAATAAAAGGGAAATATTTGAAGAAAAGAAAGAAGAATTGAATCCAAAAATGTTTTTTCGTTCAAAAAGTTTTGAATCCTTTTTTCAAATGAAAGAAAAAATGAAAAATAAGTCGAAAATAGTTTTGAATTTAAAGATAAATTTCGCGAAAATAACAACTCTTTTAGACGAAGTCGTAGTTATGGAAGACGTCCAAAGCGATGTTTCACGCTTTCAATGTTTGCCTTCAATTGATTTTAGGTTTAAATTTGAAATTAAACTAAAATTGCATTCAAAACCCATTGAAAGTTGGTTTTCCTTTTTCTAGTTTGACGTCTGCGTCGCATCCAATCACTCATTTGACGACAAACGTCGCGTTAGACGACTCTAAAACCATTAACAACAACAACGATTGCGTTCGAGCCATCAATGGTTAGTCATTATTGTTTTGATTCTGTTTTCACTCAAATTGATTGTATTTTTCTCTTTAAAGACCAGAAAACCATTCAACAGACGTCGTCGTCGTCTTCTCCGTCCCCGCCCCCGCCCCCGTCCCCGCTGCGGACGGAAGCAGAGGTCGACTGCGACGTCACAAATAATGTACGTCTTTTGTTAAATTGAATTTCTTTTTAAAAAAAATTTTCTTTCAATAGATTTCTGAACAAAAGCCTTCTCTCGCGAGACAAAGAATCGAAAAAATCAAAGAAAAGTGAGTCTTATTGTTGTCGCGCATTCGCTGTCGCACTCATTCATTGTTGTTTTTTTAGTCGAAGACAAGAAATATTCGAAAAATTTAACTCAAATTCAAAAAACACTCAAAAGTATTGAAAATTCTTATAATTTTTTGTTTTTTTTTCATTCATTTCTTATTCTTTTGAAAAGTGAACCAAAACTGAAAGACATGGAAAAGACGACGTCCTCAAGAGTGAGACCGACGCCGACGCCAAGAAGAGCTTCTCTTTCATCGCAATTGAGTTCAGGTTTTGTTGACTTTTTGTGTTTTTTGGACTTTTTGTAAATTTGGTTCTTTCTAAAGACGACACAAAGCGTGAGACGACGTCCACTCATTTGAGTCAAATTCCGGTTCCACGTCCGCGACGAACAGTGACGACGACAACGACGACGACGACCACCGACTCCACAACCGCGACGTCCGCTAATATAACTATTGTGAGTGTTGTGTTTTGATGCGAGCGTCGCAGTCGTTAATCTATTTTTCTCTCTTTTAGAGAACTCTTAGAACAAAGTCTTATAAGAAGCGAAACAACAATTGGAATAATAATAATAGCGGAAGTAGTAAAGTCAATTCCATTCCGTGGAATTGAAATCAAAGTGAATCACGTCTTTATTATTGAATGTTTTTTTTGTACAGAATATGAAAAAATTGTAACAAAAATAAAATTACTTTTTATTAAACATTAAATGAATTTTTTTCTCAATCTCGGAATCGATTTTCTCTTTGCGACGAATACGGCGTTCGTCTTCCGCTCGACGTCTGCGTCGTTTGTCATTTGTCTCATCTTTTGTCGTCTTTTGATCACAAATTCCAGGAATTGAAGGAATTCTGAAATAAACAATCGATTCTCAAATCAATTCTCTCGACTGCGACGCCAAATAAGTTGACGTTCACTTACTCTAAAGTGGAATTAAAGCGTTTCTTCACTACAAATGATAGTCTCTTTGAAGATGACTTTTTAGACTTTTCCTCTTTTTTTGTCTTTCTTTTGTTTCTCGACTTTTTGTCTCTTTTTTTATGTGTTTTTCTCTGATTTGACGTTTCAGTCGTTGACGAAGACGAAGACGAAGACGACGAAGACGTCGAACAACAACTTGAAGACGACTTCAAAAAGAAAGTCATTCAAAGTGAAAGTCATATCACGTCAGAGAAAATTATGTCTAATTTTAAGCAAAAAAAAATTTAAATAAAAAAATACATTAGAAGTGCTCGAAGACGACGATGACGACGATGAAGAAGAAGAAGACAAACGTCTTTTCCTCTTCTTTTCTCGTTTAGACGTAATTTGTGTTTGACTTTGAGTTCGTTTTATTCGAACGTCATTTATGTCGTCATTAAATAAAAGGGAAGAAAATTGTTGTTCTTTTAGAAGAAAAGGATTTTCAAAATTGGTTTCAAATGTTTTCAAATACTTTTCGAACGGAATATTCGGAAATTTTTTCTCAAAATTATTTTCAAAATTGGAATTTAAATCATTTTTCGATTCTTTAATTAATTTACAAATAATTTTCGGATATTTTCCACTCATTTCCGGTTCACGTACTATATGAATGACCGCAACTTTGATGACGTCATTTATTTCCAAATTGAGTCTTTGACTTTTGATTGAATTGTCGTTCGTCGTCGTTATGACAACGGATGCGTTGATTTGTAAGTCATTAACAAATCGTTTATTATTTTTTAGTAATTTTAATGAAAACTGATTGGAATCGCATTTAGCGATGATTTTGGCCCAAAACTCTGTCCCCCTCTCAACGCATGCGTACAATTGTTTTAAACGCGAATCAATTGTTTGAAAGCAAAACATTTCCAGAAAAAGACAACTAGAGTTCAGCGACGAAAGAGTCGCTGTCTTGGTTGAGGAGAACGTCTGAGCCGCCAATAAATGTCGAATTCCATTTCGAATTCCATTAAGTCTTTCATTCGATTTCGCGCTAAAAATAAATTCGAAAAGAGTTAAAAAAAAGAAATAAAAAATCGAATCATTTTTTTTACTCGACTTTAAAATTGGGTTCCATTTCGAGTCACGTGAGGTATAACAGAAAGGGACCGCATTCGCAGTGCGAAAAACAAACCGATTAATAATAAACAATACTTCATATAACTCGTGTTGAAAATATAAGTTTTATTTTTATTATGACATTTGCATATATGTATCGCATTATATGTATCGCAATATTTACATTTAGTTTATGATCTTTTTTTGAATACTTTATATTTGTTAAACGCATTTTATGCGCAAAACGTACGTCAATACAAGATTAAAATGTCTTTTATTCAAATGTAATTAATTATTGGTTCAAAAGTTGAATACTTTTTGCATTTTTTAAATCATTGAAAAGTAATAAAAGCTCTTTAATGTCTTCTCTTTTGTCATCGCCGACGTTCACGACATCGAATGTCAACGACAACTCTTTCTCCAATTTTTCGATTTTTGATTCAATTTTTGATAAATTTTCTGAAATTTCTCTTTGTTTTTCAATTATTTCTTCTTTTTTTGTTTCTCTAAAAAAATGAAAAAAAATGAATGAAAAAAAAAAATATTTAAATAAAAACATTAATTACTGATTGGTCGAAAAGATTTTCGCGTTTAAAGACTTCAACAATAGTTTTGAATCGAAATTTGCGCTCAAAAGACGATTCAAAGCGCGATTGAATTGAAATTCTTTTTCCGAATGACCAGAAGTGAGACCAACGTCTGCGTCGCCAGAAGTGAACGGAAATCGCGGAAAAGCGTTCCTTTTGATGACGTGATTCGTGAGAAACGAGTTTTGGCGCGACTTTCGAACCAATTTTGGAAAACGACACGAACGACAAAACTATTTACACATTCACAACATTCACAAATGAGAAAAAGAGCAGAGTTTAACTTCTAGTTGACCTCTAAATAACTAATAAATAACTACTAAATCACTTCTATATGACTTACGTAACCGTTTTTTGGAATTTCCGATTCGTCTCTAAAATGAGTAAAAAGTGTTAAAAAAATAAAAACACAAAACACGTGCACTTACGTGAATTGCATACAAATCGCGTGCTGCCAACAAAGGCATTCCTATCGATGGAATAACAATTCGAAATAATTATTGATTAATCCCGTGACTCATATTCGCCCGAACACAAACCCCTTTGATACCTCGCATTGAACCATTAATCCTGATTCCTCGTGAGCGTCACAAAGACAGTTCACCTGAAATGAGAGCAAAACCATTAGTGACGGCGTCGTCGACCGAATGTCGAACGTCTTACCAATTCGTCGATTTCATCGCTTTCATGCATTTCACGAATTGTTCTAAAAGTTAAAAACAAAAAATTAATAAAAAGTGATGCGAAAGAAGGACGAGAGCGCGCGTCATGCCTGGCGTCCCAAAACGGCAATAAAGTATTCGCCTGAATGGACGGCGTCGTCGTCATCGTTGGCGACGCAGTCGTCGTCTCTCTATTCAAAACAAAACAGTTCTTTCATTCAATTAAAAGTGTATTCACATGACTCACGCGCTCATCAATTGCTGACAACCATTGTTGCGATTATTGACGTCGGCGACGCTCTTCGATATCGATAGTTCGGCTTTCGATTGTCGATTCGATTTGCGAATGACTGACGGCAAAGGCTTTCGAACGTATTTCTAAAGAGAGAAAAAGTAAAGAAAAGTTGTTGCGTTGGTTACTATGGTTACCCTTTTTTCTCTTTCGTTTTGTTTCATTTCTTGAATCACTTCTCGCGCGTAATTTTCATTCATTTCTCGTTTTTCTTCAATTTCTTCGATTTCTGTTTCAATTGATTTTGAATTCAATGAAAAAGTTTTAAAAACAAAAACAAAAACAAAAATACTTTTAATGTCATTCACGTCATTATTATTTGACATCTGCGTCGTCGTTGTCATTGTTGGTGTCGTTGGGGCTGTCGCTGTCATTGTCGTTGTCGTCGTCGGCTTTGACTCCGGTTTTGGACTAAAAACAAAACAAAAGAATTCAAAATAAAGAATTTCTTCTTTCAATGACTTACTCTATGGCGCGCGGAATAATGTGATGATAATGTTTTAGATGTTGTAATAAAAGACTTTGTTTTCGAAATCCTTTTTGACATTCATTGCATTGAAACTCATTGTGATCGACCGCTGGACTCTCTTTGGACGTCGCAGTCGTCGTCGCGGCGGAAGTGGAAGTGGAAGTGGAAGTGGAAGTGGAAGGCGTCGCAGTCGTTATATTTTGAGTAATTTCTTGCGTTTGTCTTAAAAACAATTGAATGAATGAATAATTGGTTTGTTTCTTAATTTTTAATTACTTTTCGTTTTCCAACAATTTAGAGATTTTTTCAATTTTCAACTTTTTTCGATATCCTTTCAAAACAATTCAACAATAAATAAAGAGATTTTCATTAAAGAGTCAAAGACAACAATAAAGAGTCAAAGACAATAACAATACCGTCTGTGAAGAGCACGAGAACCGCGTTCTAAACCAAATCAAAGCAAAACAATTAGAGAGAGTGTCACGTGACTAAACGCGTATACCTGTTCTTCGTATTTTTGAATGATATGCGCGCGATATTTGTGCGAATCGTTCCATTTGGCGAAAACCTCTTCATTGATTTCGAACTCATGGATAGTGTAGTGCTGAACGTCCGTCGCAGTCGTCGTCTTCTTCTCTCGAATTAAATCCGAATTCAATTCAAACCATTGATCGAAACGAGAACTGAAATGAGAGAACAAATCAATGAATGAGTGTAGTGGGGGTTATAGCGGTTGTGGGGCGGGGGGGCACACCTCCAACGCTCAAAGTGAACCAAAAGCTTATCACTCGTGACGTCGACCACTTTCGCGTTATACCTAAACGTCACATAAAAGACATTTAAATCAAATCAATTGAAACCGTCCACTGTGTCGACTGTTACCACTTCTTGCCGACTGCGTCGCGCGCTTCCACTCGTTGTCCGATATGATACGAATGCGTTGTCATTGGTTGAGAACAACACCTGAAATCCAATTTAAAATATGGATTAATCCATTTATTCATTTCATTGTCTTTCGTACTCTTTGACATCTTTGTCTTTATCTTTGTCTTTGTGTTTGTCTCTGTCGTCCACAACTGCCGGAACAGCCTTTGGAACGTCTTTTGTCGTCTTTTGCTTTTTAACCACTTTGTCCTCATTTGTTGTCATTTTCGACGAATTTTGACTAAAAATAGAAAAACAAAACTGCGTGACTGCGTGCGAGCGCGCGCGTGACTCGCAATTCTCACGTGATATTTAAGACCAATTCGTGAACCGATTTTTGCGCCTTTGGACGCGTCGGACGTCCCGGACGTCTTCTCTTCTTCGACGGCGAAGTCTCTTCATTCGAACATTCATTTAATTCATTCATAATTTCCTCCATTTTTGGTCCTCAACACAAATAACGTAAAACTTTTGTGACATTTGACGTCATTTATGGATTGTTATTGTTTTGTTTTCAATGGATTTCGGAATTCAAACAAACATTCATTCGAATTGTGATTCTCTCGATTGTCAGCCAATGCTCGCGCCCAACAACACAACTACGACCGCAACCACAACGACAATGAGTGACGGGTGCGCTGTCGCGATCGCATTTCAACCTCAAAAACATAGATTCAAAGTCGTAAAGCTTTTCGACAGCAATTTGAACGCGCATTACATGAGAGGCCGATGGAGTTGTTTCGATAGCAGAACGTGTCAGACAGCCATTGATGCTGTCGTCGCCGCTGACAATAAGACGGCCACAACTAATGCGATCACGACTGTGACGGACGCGTCCGCACCTAAGACGACACCACAACACGCGACGCAACAGAACGCGTCCGCGACCAACACTCAGACGACGACTGCGACGGAGAACGGCGTCGCCATTGGTATCCATTCAATGTTAACAACTCTTGTCATTGAGTTTTGATTATTTTCTCTTAATTACAGACAATAAGATCGAACAAGCGATGGATTTAGTCAAAAGTCATCTCATGTTTGCCGTGCGCGAGGAGGTCACCATTCAGTGCACTTCATTGTCATGTCTGTCATATTTACAAATAATGTTTACATTCTTTTAGGTCGATGTTCTCAAAGAACGCATTAAAGAGCTCGAGAGTGAGATTCAGATATTGAGAGCGCACGCGACACAAGAGACTCTTCAATTGTTGGAAAGACAACAACAGAACAGCAGCGCGAGTGTCAACATTGCACTCAACAATGCCAACGTTGCGAGTAATGCCCAACAGTCGCAGAGCGTGCACAACAACAACACCAATACAACGCTTAACAACAATAATAGTAGTAATACTTGTACTAATCAGAATCAGAGCAGCGCGAGCAACAGTGCGAACGAGTAGCAAAAAGAAAGAACCCATTGTTGTCTTTTATTTATTTTTGTTTTAATGAACACAAAGTTTATTATAATTTGAATTAAATGAGAAATAAATATTAATTTTTTCTAATCTTTCGTTTAATTCTTTCTCTTCTTTTTTTTTTCTTCTTTTTTGAATAAATTTCATCAAAGCCTGAATTACGCCATCTTTTCATTCAAAAAACTATTAATAAATAATCAAAACAAATCACAAATATTTATTGAAAAGACCTTTTATCATCATTGTTGTTGTCTTTCTCGCGCTTTTCAATCCATTTCTTCATCCAATCCTTCTTTTGATCACATTTTTCATCATTTTTTGACTCATTTTTGGCTTTTTTAACACATTTTTGTTCAATTTCTTCAGTTTTTCTCTTCATTTCATTTCGTATTTGTCTTTCTTTTTCCCAATTATTCCACATTTGTTTCTCTTCTTTAATCTAAAAATAATTTTTTATTAATTAATCGTTAATTGAATTTAAATTTATTCAAAAATTTTTACCCGATTTTGAAGATTAAGTGATTTTATGGTATTTTTTAATAATATTTTTGCCTCTCTCGAGACCATTGTTGAAACCAAAACAACAAACACAAAACGATTATCGATTGCACTCACTATCGATAGTATTGATAATCATTGAATGGCGTTCACAAACATTCAAACATTCATTGCTTTCAATTAACGTCCGCGCCGTCTCTCAAAACTAATCTTTTCGTTATTATTAATATATTATTGTGAATGGACTCGAGCGCGACCGCAATGAGCGCCACATCCGTGGTCTCGGGCAGTGGTTCCCTCTCGGGCTCGGCCACTTCGGGCTCAACCAAAGATTCAGACTCTTTATATCCGATCGCAGTCCTTATCGATGAGTTGCGTAACGATGACGTGCAGGTGAGTAGAGATCAAACGGAGGTCAACGCTGACCACTGGTCATTCTCTCATTTATTGATTGATCACTTGTTTACTTTATTAATGTTTAGTTACGTTTGAATTCGATCCGAAAGTTGTCCACAATTGGTATGTATTTGATTGACTTCCGTTCATCATTACAGATACCATTCATTTCCATTTCGCTTTCATTTCAATAGCACTCGCATTAGGAGTGGAACGAACGCGCTCAGAACTCATCCCTTTCTTGACCGGTAATTATTGTCTTTGTTTTGTTGTGATTGTTGTGATTGTTATGATAACTACTCATTGAACGTTAGACACCATTTACGACGAAGACGAAGTGTTGTTGGCGTTGGCGGAACAGTTGGGACAATTCACCACTCTTATTGGTGGTCAAGAGTATGTGCACGTACTTCTTCCGCCATTGGAATCTTTGGCCACCGTTGAGGAGACTGTAGTGCGGGATCGCGCCGTCGACTCTCTTCGTTCCGGTAATTCATTGATCACTATTGACATAATGACCGCTACAAATAGACACTCTCTTTCTCTTTAGTCTCTTCTCAACATTCGTCTCAAGATTTAGAACAATATTTCGTTCCTTTGGTTAAGAGATTGGCTTCGGGTCAGTATAAGTAGTGGTCACTCATTTGTCACTCTCTTTAACCCCTCCCTCACTTCTCCCTTCAGGCGATTGGTTCACTTCTCGGACGAGTGCGTGCGGACTCTTCTCCGTCTGCTATTCTCGTGTTTCACAATCCGTAAAACAAGACTTGAGAACCGCTTTTCGACAGCTGTGCTCTGACGACACACCAATGGTCAGGTAATTAGTCTTACACACACATACACTCACTTCTCACACACTTAACTCACGCCCACTCTCACCCCCATAGAAGGGCGGCCGCCTCGAAATTGGGCGAATTCGCGAAAGTGTTGGAACCTGAATTCGTCAAATCCGAAGTGTTGAGTCTCTGGTCTCAATTGGCGCAAGATGAACAAGACAGCGTGCGTCTCTTAGCCGTGGAAGCCGCGTGTGCTATTGCGCAACTACTCACTAATGAGGATATCGAACAACACGTGATGCCCGTATTACGCGCTGCCGCTGAGGATAAGTCATGGCGCGTGCGATATATGGTGGCCGACAAGTTTACAGATTTGCAAAAAGCAGTCGGACCCGAAGTAAGTTGCGTTGTTGCGCATGCGTTCACTCCACACAACGTTTATTGATTGTTTTATTGATTGTTGTTGTTGTAGATCACGCGCAACGATTTGGTTCCCGCTTTTCAGAATCTCTTAAAGGACTGCGAAGCGGAAGTGAGAGCTGCAGCTGCGCAAAAAGTGCGCGACTTTTGTCACAATTTGACCGCAAACGGTTAGTATCGATAGTAGTGATGGATCAATTGTCGATTAATCGATTATCTCTTTCAGTGCAAACCAGTGAAACACAAGAAGTGCTTATAATGACGAATGTGTTGCCGTGTGAGTAATGCGCGCAATCACAACAATGCCAACCATTAACTAACAATTAGTTACTCTCTCTCTCTGTCTGTGCGCAGGCGTCAAAGACTTGGTCTCCGATCCCAATCAACACGTGAAGAGCGCGCTCGCGTCCGTCATAATGGGTTTGTCTCCGATTTTGGGAAAACACAACACTATTGAGCACTTATTGCCGATGTTCCTTTCACAGCTCAAAGACGAATGTCGTGAGTGGGGGCGCGTGGGGAGGCGTGGGGGGCACAATCACTATAGTCATTAATTTTGTTCTCTCTCTCTCTTAGCGGAAGTGCGACTTAACATCATTTCAAACCTCGACTGCGTTAACAAAATCATCGGAACGCACGAGGTATAGAGTTGGTCATTGTTGTCATAGCGACTCATTCCTTGTCTTTCTTTCAGTTGTCGCAGTCATTGTTGCCCGCGATCGTCGAATTGGCCGAAGGTTTGTTGCGCGCACTCACTTATTAATCACTCACTGACCACTCTTTCTCTCGACAGATACGAAATGGCGCGTGCGTTTGGCCATCATTCAGTACATGCCATTATTGGCCGGACAGTTGGGAGTGGACTTCTTTGACGAGAAACTTAACGCGCTCTGTATGGCCTGGCTAGTAGACCAAGGTAGGGACGGGGGGGACGGGGACACAAGCATTGCAACCGAAATGATTCATTTTTTTTTAATAGTTTTCGCCATAAGAGAAGCGGCCGTAACTGCTCTTAAGTATTGAGGAACTCTATTATTGTTGGTGCGCAAAATAACCCATTATTCTCTTTTTAGACATTTAGTGGAGAAGTTCGGCAGCGATTGGGCTACAAATACTGTCATTCCTAAAGTTCTTCAGATGTCCAGTAATTACGTCCATTAATGCTTACAATCAATTTGATTGTCTTTAATTTAATGTTTTTCGTCCAATAGGAGATCAGAATTATTTACATCGAATGACGTGTCTGTTCTCTATTGTAAGTATCGCTTTGTCGTCATGACAACCAATCTAATTGCTAATGAATCTCTTTAATTGTCAGAACGTGTTGGCGTCCGTTTGTGGTCCCGACATAACCGCGCGTCTAATGTTGCCCACAGTGGTGTCTCTCGCGCAAGACAAGTAATCTCTATTCTCTAATAATATGCAAATACTATTATTAATACAATTATTTCAGTGTTGCGAACGTGCGCTTCAATGTGGCGAAAACGCTTCAAAAAGTGGGCCCTATTTTGGACCAGAACTGTCTCCAAACTCAAGTCAAACCGTGTCTCGAGAAGTTATCGGTAATGCGCGTTCAATGCAGAATTCATTGTTTATTAACTTATATTCATTTGATATATTCGTAGAACGACGCGGACGTCGACGTGAGGTTCTTCGCACGTGAGGCCACCACTTCTTTGGCTCATTTGGATCTTATTTAAAGCTCTTTTTTTATTATTTAACAAAAAATTGTTTTTTTCTTTAATAATTATTGTATTAATTGATAAATAAAAGGATACGTAGTTTATGCCCTTTAAACAAGTTGTTATTCACGCCACAAATGACGTAACGCACTTTTGCATCTCGTGTTCGCCATTTTATTGCCTTTAAACGTCTCGTTATTGACTCTCAAATCACATGACATTTAGTGACAAAACTCGTGACCAAAACTTTTCTCTCTTTTGGAAAACTTTTCTTTCAATTCAAAAATCGTTTAAAAATTGAATCAAAAAAACAATAATAATAATGAACAACAACAACAATGCTGCCGAACAGCAAAGGTAAGACAACAATACGCGCTCTCTCTATTCAGAGTTGTAACAACATTGTTTCTCTCTCTTGAGCTCTCTTTCCAATAACTCTTCGGATCAGTCTTTGCTCGAAGAAGAAGATGAAGAAGACGATCGTCTCCATGACGACAACGGTCTCATTGGACAACAATCGGAACAAATTACAGCCAATGATGACAATGACGTCATGGAAGAGGAGGGTGAGAGCGCGCCAGAGATCCCCATTCTTTCTCTTTATCTTCTGTTTCTCTCTTTGTAGACATTAATGAAGAGAACGACGACTGCGACGAAGAGGACAACGGAGAGCATTCTTTGCATTCTTTGCATATGAATCACGCGCAACAACAACATTGTGATGAATAATTGCTTAATTACTTAACAATAATTGTCATTATTATTGATTGTTTGTTTCTCTCTCTCTCTCTCTCTCTGTTTAGTATTTGAAACGGCATCACAAACAACGGCTGTTCCTTCACTTCAGTATCAGTTTAAGACAGAAAACGGACAAACAGGTCAATGACCCTTTAATCACCTCTAATGACCTCCAATGACCTCTCTCTCTCTCTCTCTTTGATTTAGGGATCACTTATCGCGTGCTAACAGTGGACGAATCGCAAAACCAAAGTTTGTATTAATGAATTATAGTATTTGAGTTGAATGACTTCTCTATTTCTCTCATTCATAACGCTAGTGATGGCGCCAACAATAGTGGCGGCGAACGCGACTCCACAACAGCACTCGTCGGTCGCTCTTCTCAGTAAGTGTCACGTGAATCGCACACTTCGGTCACGTGTTGTTGACATTGTTTTGTTTATGTTTTTGTAGCGCATACGGGAAATCCTTTTGCGGGAATCGGTTCGTCATTATTATTATGAAAATATTATTATTATTTAATTATTATTCAATTATAGCGACGACACAACAATTGACAACAAACGCCACCGCAACAGATTCCACAGGTACGTATGTCTTCAATGAGTGGTTGTCAGCCCTCTAAAGCCCCCTCTGACCCCCTCAGGTCCTTTCTATGTGATGATGACTTCGGGTAATTCGAGTCAAGAGTTGATGACTGCGACGTCCACTCATTCCACACGACGAACGAGTCATCAAAGGGTTCAAGTAATCATTCAAAATCGTGACAAATACGTGTCTCTTATTATTATTATTATTGTTGTTGTTGTTGTTGTTCTGTTAGAGAGACGAGAAACGACGCGCCACTCATAATGAAGTGGAACGACGGCGACGCGACAAAATCAACTCCTGTGAGTGACCATTAAATGACTAATACTGTAATAATAGTGTCTTTCTTTAAAGGGATAATAAAGTTGTCAAAAGTGGTTCCCGACTGTCAACAGGACAGAACTAAACAGGTAACTAATGTAACCAATGGGAAGAGTGATGGGTGAGTGACTTTCAATGTATTTCTCTCTTTCAAAGGGACAATCAAAGGGAGGAATTCTCGCGAAAGCCACCGAATACATTCAGGTGAAACGCGCTTAACCGTTATGATGTGTTCACTATTAACTTTCTATTGTTTTGTTCAGGAATTGCGTTCAGAAAACTGTCGAATGAATGAAATCCTGAAAGAGAACGAAATCCTTAAGTATTGAATGCAGAAATGCACGTCAATTATGTCAGTGAATACTATATGTGAATACTATATGATGTGATTGTTCTCCATTAGCAACGAATTGGACGCCATTCGCAGCCAATTATTGCAACAAAAGGCCGAAAATCGAGAATTGAAGCGAAAACTAGAGAAAGCGGAACGAAGCGCGCACACAGACAACAATAATGGAGGTGCTTTCGCGGGGGATGAGTGATCTCGCGTCAACAATAATATACAGTACGATAAATAAATGTATAAATAATTAAATAATAAATAAATACTTATTGTTATGAACACGTGACTTTAATTACATATGAGTTATAATGAGTTAACTAAGAGTTAATTTAATTATCAATTATTCTTTGGTCTAAACGGCCGAAT
Organism: Nothrus palustris; assembly: GCA_034697745.1. Taxonomy (NCBI): domain Eukaryota; kingdom Metazoa; phylum Arthropoda; class Arachnida; order Sarcoptiformes; family Nothridae; genus Nothrus; species Nothrus palustris. Next base: position 15,426 of record JAQGAN010000001.1, read on the forward strand.
CTTTTCCCATCGGATCCGCTCTTCCGCCACTATAAGAAGCAAAAGAAGCAAATTATAATTATTAGAAATAACTGTTTATAAAAGATTTAAAGAGAAATTCACCGAAAATTGTGTTAAATATTAGTTTTTTTTGAATAATAATTAATCCAAAGATTTGACCAAAGATTGGGTCACTTTTGGGTCTCTATTAGAGAGAGAGTGAGTGAGAGAGCGTGACTACAACAGCAACAATATATTTAATGAATGAAAGGATGCGAATGCGTTGCGCGAGAAAGCGATTCAATACTCACTCAAAGACGGGATTATCGAAGGACTCGTCGGCGGACGCATGCGCTCTACTACTGGACTCGTGTGTGAGCTCGCGATCCAATGCATGTGAGAGACTGCCATTGTTGCGATGATGACTGCCATTAAAGCGATAAAAGCGAAGCCATTAGCGAAGCGGGGGGAGGGGCGCGCGACCACACTTACCTGTTTGTGTTGAGTGGTTTGCTGTGATTGGATGATGAATTGGCCATTGGACACAAGTGCGTAATTAGGAAATGAATGGCTCCCACTTTGAAGCGACTAAAGGTCACAATAATCTATAGTAGTGTCAATTGTCGATCGATTACACTTACAAATAGAAAGTGATGTCCATTAAGACTAATATTACGATTAAAGCGATTATAATGAGAGCTATTATTAGTCTTAAAGACACTGATGACGTGCTGAACGCGGACGCAGAATTCAAATCATTGGAATCGTATTCAGTGGAATTGCGATCTATCGATAATCGATAATCAATCATAAATGCAATCAAAAACATTTCAAAACTAATTATAAAAAGCTTACAAAAGAAGAGCGGAAAAGGAAGTGATGAATAATAATAATAATAATAATAATAATAGAGAAGAGTTTTTCGCATTTTTTTGACAATTATTTGAGAAAACTTTTTCTTCCAAATCTAACAATAGAATAGAGTGAGAGCGAGAGAGAGTGAGTGAGTGAGTGAGTGAGGGGTGAAGGGGCGGGGTCACTGACCTGTGGATGCGGTCCTAAAGACGAGAGTTGCCATTGGAGAGAATCCCAACTCATTGTTGGCGCGTAATTCGATTCTATAATAAGTGTTTGGAACCAAATTGTTTAGAGTGTAACTTGTCCTGAAAGAGAGAGAGAGAGAGAGAGAGAGACAGAAATGGTAATAATGTAATGGAGTGGAGCTGTTCGACTAATTCCCATTACATAGACTCTGATGACATGGAAATGGATTCCAATTTCGCGGGAGATGAATTGGGAAACTCTTGGAATCCATTTTCGCTTTTCTGTACCTAAAAAACAATTAATCAATGCGTGAGTGACGTGCGTGATTCGTGATAAAAGTCTTACGGGATAAAACTTGATTTCGAAGAATCTGATTTTGCGTCCATTGTCTTCGGGCAAATTCCAAATCGCAGTGAATTTGTCTTCAAAAACAACAATTAGTGAATAATAAGCGAATGTATAGTAAAACAAATACCAGGAAAGGGAGAAATGACTTCGGAGTTCGCGTGCGTCGATTCAAAGGGCAAATTGTGGAATTCGGGTTTTTGTGGTTGCGATTCGCCTAAAGAGAACACCAAAGAGAGTAATCGATAATTGATAATCGAATCGATGCTTACGTTCGGTTATTAAAGCCTTTTCTGGACTGAAATCACCTGAAATGACAACAAAAGAGTCAATAAATGAGAGCGCGATAACAATGCAATACCGATTCCAACTGCATTTTCGGCCGCAAAACGAAAGACATATCGCGTGCGCGGCCAAAGTCCGTCTAAATAGTAATTTGTGGACTGAATGACACCTAAAGAGAGAGATAGAGAGAGTGACCAGTGGTGATCATTGCATAGTATTGCTTATCATTGCGCACCATTGACGGGCCAACTTTTAGTTTTCAGAGTTTCCAAAGGTTTGTCTTCTTCTCGATATTGACAGTGAATACGAGTGATGGGTAACTATGGAAACAAAACAATATAATCAATACAGTAGTTGTTGGACACGCGCTAGTGGAGACTCACTCCGCCATCAATGGACGGTCCGAAAAGTTTGAAAGTGATTGTTGTGGGAGTGATGCGCTCGTGTGTCACCTGCATTATTGCGCCTGAAATACAAATGCGAGTTAGTGTCGGACTATTAGTGTCGGACTATTAGTGTCGGACTATTAGTCTCGGGTTGCTATTGGTTACCGGGCGCGAAGGCCTGTTCTAATTGGATATCGAGATGACTCCGCCCTAAACTGTTATGCGCTTCACATCTATAGAGACCATAAATGTCTGCAAAAGAAAGAGGGATGGTGTTGACCTCTGAATGACCTTTTATCAGCTGTTTTGTGCTGTACCTGATTTGTGTTGAAATCCTTTTGAATTAATGAAGAGTTGAGAGATGGCATCGCTGAACACGATTACAATGATTAGTGGTCAACAGTGATCAATAGTAGTCACTCACCCATTGTCTCGAATGTGATAGATCTCATTGTGGGCGCCATTAAACAATTCTTGACCTCTGAACCACCATTTTATGGTTGCGTTTGGAATTGAATCCGCGATACACGTGACTAACATGTGATCGCAATGAAGGTCAATAGAAGGTCAAGAGGTGTGTCAATACTTACTGTTTACGGGTTTAAAGGCCCAACTCTTCACTAAAGAGACAGAGAGAGCACGTGATGAAGTGATCATTTTTGTTGTAGTCATACCTGTAGTCAATGGAGTCCTTCTCAAATCGGGAGAGAATCTCACTTCCAAACTGAACAATGAATGACAGCATGAGATACAACAGTCACAATCAATGAATGACAAGTGCACTTACTGTCCCACGCGCTCAACGGTTCCACCTTTGTTTTCAGCCCTAAACACATGATCAGAGGTCACTCACAAGTTAACACTGTCAATGATGAGGTCATACCTGCAGAAGTAGAGGCCGTCATCCGAGCGTTCCTAACAATTAATAAAAATTTGTAAGAAGCGATTATCGATTATCGATACAATTACCGTATTCACGATCGAAAGACTCAGAACAGTTTCCTCGCGTTCCACTCTTGAAGTCAAAGTGACGCGCGCGTCCCCTATAAGCAGCACGTGTTAGCACGCGTTTCTCTATTAATAAAAGTGAATGAAGGAATACCTGCGAGAAAAGGGCGAGAATTGCCGTCTTTGCGGATCGAGAGCTCTGGCGTTGGACTTCCGGTCGCCTAAAGAGAGAAAAGAAGTGGTCATTGACTGATCATCGAGTGGTAATCATCAGTGGTAATCATCATTGGGATTACTCGACACTCGAGAAGCGATTCCTTGTTTTCGTCGAAACTCTTGTTCTCGAAAGAAGTGATTAAAGGCCTCAACAATACAACAACCATTGTTGCGCGCTCGTCTCTGCCCGCGCTGTCTAAGGGCGATGCAAAAGTTGAGTGAAAGGTCATTGAGAGGTCATTGACTTACTTTCTGCGATGCACGTGAACTGTCCATTGTCTTCGGTCTTTCTTACTTTCGAAACGAGAAGAAGTCCCGAATTGCTAAACGACAAACTCAAGGTTATTATAAGTCATTCATTAAGGTCACTCTTTGATGAGGGTCACTCTTACCGGTCCACAGAATATCCGCCCACAGAACTCAAATTTCCTAATAATCAATAATCACAATCAATGACACGTGTTTATCACGTGTGCGGCCAATACTCACTTCTGTTAGGATCGAACCACGTGAACATCGGTTCTGGCATTCCATTGGCTTCACAGCGAAGTGAACTTCAAAAGGTAATAAAGGTCATTAGGGAGTCCACTGTGGGGTCATTGGGGTGGGACACTTACGTGGGCTCGCCCTCCACCGCTTCCCAATTTTGGGGCAAAGAGGTGATTTTCGGACGAACTGAAAGGCGGGGATTAGGATTAACGGATTAACGGAAATTGAGGATTAATACTTGCCATGAACTTGAACTGTGATATACCTAAAGAGAAAATGAACAGAAGAGAACATATTAACACTCATACAATGTTAATAATGTGTGTAACCCTACTTGTCGTGCAATCTTCCCGTTTCTGTCACTAAAGCGCGCACTCGAAACGCACCTAAACAGAGAGAAAGCAAAGGAAATAGTCAACAATCCAGAACAATCAGTTGCTATAGAGACCGCCATCGCTTTGTTGGATCGCGTGCTCAATGCGGATGCCATTCGAGTCAATGCTATAGAGAGTTAGAGAGACAACAATCAATCGCGAGGGAGAGAGAGAGTAAACACGTGCTCCACTCACTGATATCTTTCTTCATTGAGAGGTTTATCGTCTTTCATCCACGAGACTATCAATCAATAGACGGGTCACTCATTAGAGATGAGATCACGTGTTGACAATCACTTACTGTTTGGCTTTGGATTTGCGGACGCTTTGCATCGAATCCTTTCTCCAGAATTTCCTTCAATTAGAGATTGGATTTGTGGACAGTCTTCCCATTGGACGTCCTCTATAGGGAAGGGGCGGAGCAATGCTATGAGTGAATCAATGAATGTAACCGTCACTTACCAAAGAACGTGATTTGGATTTTGGCCTCCAACGAGTCCGAGTGTTGGAATGTGGCTGAACACCGATACTGACCAGAAGTATCTGGCGATGGCCGAAGAAAGTGGAGCAGAAGAGCGCCCATTCCGGTGGTGGGCGCTGACCACTCGACGCGCACGTCTAGGTTCTTGTATTTGGTGTATCTGAAGGTCAGAGAGTGAGCAGACACAAGTGGACAGAAAGCGGTCAAACTTACGATTCGGTGATTTCTTCATTTCTCGGATCAAACCATTTGAGATCTGAGAAGAGTTTCGGTTCCTATCGATTGATTAATGGTTTTATTAATTATGACATCTATGACATGGATTATCTATTGTGAGCCACGCCCACCACTCACTGACCTGCCCCTCCCCACGACACGTGACCACAAACTGCTGACCAGAAGGCTAAGAGTCACAAATTAATGAATGAAAGCAATTGAGATCACGAGACACGATAACAATGAGAGTGTGTTTAGAGACCTGATTCACGGATTCAGTATTGGGTGAAATCCGAAGAAATGGTTTCAACTCTTGGGCTGTTTGTGACGCGCGAGAGAGACAACAATTGTAAACAGTGTTTGAATTATTGTATTCATTGGTAACCATTGGTTACGCAATCATTAGAAATACCTTTTAATGAATTAATTATTGAAATAAGAAATAAAATAAAATTTAAATTCATTTCAAAAAAATCACATAAAAAGAGATCAAAATAAGGATTAAAATAATCACAATTTGAATGAAAAATACTGTCAATGAATACTAAATGCCGTTCAATGTTATTGTTTTGTTTGTTTGTTTGTTTGTAGTGCGCATGCGTTCTGTCATTCAATTAAAAGTCATTTAAAAGAGTTATTTCAGTCATTGACGGGGGTTTAGGGGGGGCCGGGGCACAGTTTATTTGGAATTATTATTTATTGATTTACTGCTCAAAAGTGGAAAAAACTCAAAAAAATTGTCAAAAAATGTTTTAATAATTATTCGTTTAAAAAAAGCAATTCTTTTTATAAAAAACAAAACAATGAAAACGTTTTTCTATTCTTTAAACAAAAGCTCGTGAAATATTAGGAACAAAAGGCACTTTTCATCTCTTCGAAGCCATTGTTGCGATTGCGCGCGCGCTCAACAATCGATTTCCAACTGATTTCTCTTTTTTTGATCAAATTCTGCAAAAAAAATAAAAATATGAGAAAAGGGGGTGTGGGGGGGCGTAGCGAGTGCGTGACATACTTTTTTGTGCAATTTTGAAATATTTGACTTGAAGTGGATCCGCTCCCTCCTCCTCTTGCTCGGCTCCGCCTCCGGGGCACTTAGTCCCCTCCACCGCCTCCTCTTCGCTCTCACTCAATCCTTTTTTAAACGAGTCTTCGATTGAATCAAGAGAAACCAAAACAGAACTCGATCTCATTGTTTGCGCGCTCATACAGGACATCCAAGCGGGCGCGCGCGCTCCTAAACAAAAATAAAGACATAAGTAATGAATGAGTGACAAAGGGATTGAAAGCGCGCGGACTCTGTCGCGGAAGAGCTCCAAACGCAGCAAGATGATTGTGAGGCTCTTCATCTAGCTTCATCTGGCGCTCTTTCTCGAGCTGCTCCAAGTCATCAGTGAGGGTCGAGTTGGCGGAAGAGGTCGAGCTCTGCTCCGAATCGTCATCGGGAGCACTGCTCGACTCGGGCTCGTGCTGCTCTTTCTGCTCGAGTCTAATATAATCGAATAATGAAACAATTAGTGACCAACTACAAGTCACTCGGGCCATTATACTTGATTCTCGGGCCATGAAAGACGATCCCTTGTCTCCTCTCATTGGGCTCGGGCGGAGATTTAGTGAAAGATCTAATTTTGAAAATTTCTAAAAAAGCAATAAATGAATGAATGAATGAATGAATGCTTTAATGAATTGAATGAAAACCTGAATCGGGAGGCGAACAATAGGAGTCATCGGCGCGAGACTCACACTCAGAAAGACGTTCTGTTGCGATGGAAACCAATCAAACAAATTGAATTTGTTGAATCAATGCTAACATACCTGAGAGGTCGCCATATAGACTGTCGTCTAATTGTTGTCGCGCGACCGCCGCTTGTCTGCAACGAATGAGAGTAATAGTGAGAGAGACGTGACTTGTATCGCGAGCTCACCTTTGAGAGAAGATTTGTTGGAGTTCCTCGTGATTGCTCGAGCACTGACTGTGACAGCATTGTTGTGTGGAAGCGTCTCCTCGCGCGATCTGCAAAGAGTGGCACTTAGTGTAGCTTTTGAAGCATTAGGGATCACCATTGGCTACGTTACCATTGGCTCAAATGCGGCCGAATTGAGTGCCATGAAGTGATTGTCGCCGTCCGATTCTCCGATAATTGTCCCCGAAAAGGTCTCCGAAAGAGCTGACTTGTGCTCATCGAAGGCCGAACCGATCAAATAGGGATTCGCGTCGTTCACTTTTGCCTTTAATTGAATTTCTGGCAATTTTTTGAAACCCTTTCAAAACACAAACAATGGTTAGAAATACGCGCGCGCTTTACAGTGATCTCTACCAAAAGGTTGTCGTTGACCTCTGGTTGGCCTTGACTCTTCGACTCTTGTATTGTTGTCGCGCCACGCAATACCTGAAATGAGAACAATGTTGAACAATGATGTAATGAGCGCAAAGCTATAGACACCAATGACTATCACCGCAAAAGATGGTCTGATTTGGGCGAAGAGGTTGGGGGGCGGGGCGTCATTCACTTCTAGACACGCCTCAATTGACGATTGGTTGATAATTCGACTAAAGAGAGAGAAGTTGTAGCAAGGTGATTATAACGGATTGAGAGCTCACTTGTTGGCAGCAATTGTAACGCCATTGTTATTATTATTGGAGGCGATGATGAGCGCGGAACCACATTTACGACAATGGGAAGTGGAAGCGGGGGCGGAAGGGGCGTTCCGCTGTTGATATGTGTGTTGTCTATAGTTTTCCGTCTTTTTCATATACAAACTGAAAGAAAGAAAAAGAGAGAGAGAGAGAGAGAAAGAGAAAGAGAGTGTGAGCGAACGCAACAACAATAGAGTGAAAGAGAGCAGCGAGCGCTTACATAAGACAAATGACTGCAACCATTCCTGAGATGAGAATTATGCACGAGGAAGAAATCGACTGAAAGAGTAACAAGATGAATTGCATTGCATGAAGGCATTAATAGCAGCATGCTCACCACTATGGTGGCCGTGTCCAACACCAATAAGGGGTGGGCGCGAGACTCATCGTCCTCCGGGGGCGATAGAGAATGGTCATGCGCGGAATGAACGAGTTGTGTGGACGAGTTGAGAAGCGCGTTCAAATGGATTTCGTGGTCGTAGTCGGCATCAGTGGCCATCATCATTAGTGAGAGAGAGTGGAGTAGAGATTCACAGTCAATATGAGTATCAATATCCACAGCATCCACAGCTTCGCTCGCGCAAACTCAACACACACACACACTCTCTCTCTTTCTCTCTCTGTTTGTCGACTTTGAGCTCCAATTTTGAACTCAAAGCGCGCGCACTAATTCGGACAACAATAGTTGCGCGAGTAGTACACTCTTCACTTTATTATTTTGTATTGGTCAACAATGGGCTCAGGGATGATCGCGCGCGAAATGCGAACGCACGAAAATGTATTAGAAAGCATTCATTGAATATTTTGGGCCAATTGTAGAGCGAATTGCAACTAATGCTCAACTCTTGCAATGAAAGCAATCGACAACAATGCAATGTCTATCTCTGTCGCGCGCATCCCAATCCCAATCCCAATCCCAATCTCTAATTCTGCCAAAAGTTGGAAATATTTCTCTCTTTAATGGTTGCGGTCTTTCTTAACTATAATAATAATAATTGCTAATAATTGTTAATAATTGTTAATAATTGTTAATAATTATTAATAATTGCTAATAATTACTAATAATTGTTGCAATGATTCGCAATTATGATGAATTGAAGTTATGATGATTTGCAATGATTTGGTGTTCTCTTTGTTCTATTTGCACTTCTATTGAAGTGATGAGCACTTTATGCGTTGGTAACCAATAGCAACGGATGCGAAACGACCATAAAAGCGTTGAAACACCATATACTGTATATACTGTACATTGCAGTGCATTTTCTGTATTGAGTGCTGTGAAGCAATGGCTGATCAATCGTGAGACCATTACAAAGATCCCATCCATCGTCGCGTGCATTTCGTGCCAATGAATCCTCAATCGCAACTCAATAGAAGCGCATCACGTGCTGTCAAATGCGTTTGTGTGAGTATCAATAGCACGTTCATTGTGTTCATTGTGTCATTACATCATGTGATGTCTCCCTCTCTCTCTCTGTCCAATAGGTAGGCGATGGAACCGTCGGCAAAACATGTCTTCTCATCTCTTTCACGGTAAGCGCGCGAGAAAACTATGAATAATCATTGAGTGAATCTTTCTCTTTCTCTCTCTGTTAAAGACCGACTCTTTTCCGTCGGAATACGTGCCCACTGTGTAAGTGTTGATCAGCTGATTACATGAGTCTATCACATGTTAATTACTGTATTGACTGTCAGTTTCGACAATTACTCATCTCTGGTCACGTGTGACGGACAAACGGTGTCTTTGGGTCTTTGGGATACCGCCGGACAAGAGGACTACGACCGCTTAAGGCCATTGAGTTACCCGCAGGCACGCGCATTGCCAACACTATTCACTCACAATAATTGACTCACTATTGTTACTCTGTTTCAGACGGATGTGTTTCTGGTCTGCTTTTCAGTGGTTTCTCCTTCAAGCGTAAGACTACTCACGTTACTAACAATGACAATGACAACAATGTGTTTGTGTTTCTCATTACAGCTCGAGAACGTCTTAGTGAAATGGGTTCCCGAAATCAAACATCATTGCAGTGAAGTGCCGATCATACTCGGTAAGCAAGCGATCAACGAAAACAATGCAATCAGTAATGGATAATCAATAATGTAAACAATGTCTCTCTCTCTTTCAGTGGGAACCAAAGTGGATCTCCGCGAAGACAGAGAAACGCTGTCATTGTTGGCACAAAACGGCCAATCAGTGATCCGAAGAGAACAAGGCCTCAAAATGGCCAATAAGATAAAAGCTGTCAAATATATGGAGTGTTCGGCTCTGACGCAACGTGGACTCAAACACGTGTTCGACGAAGCAGTGCGTGCGGTTCTCTTTCCCGTCAATGATTCGCGAATTAAACGCAAAAAATGCAAATTAATGTGAATTATCTATTATTTATTACAATTTATAAATAAAATTAATAAAAACTATTTCAGTCACTAATATTCATCATTCAATAGAGTTTTTATTTCCAAAATTGTCTCCATTGAATTCATATAATTAGTCATTGTTGTCATTGGTTTCTCGCGCTATTCCACCAAAAGGCATTGTTGTATTCGCACCAATAATTGGACTGAATTTGGGATCTGATTGGTTCGCAGTTTCGAAAAGATGAGTTCATCTCATGAGACATAACAATAACAAACAATTAAAATAATGAATACAATAATGAATTTGAGAAATACTTTTGCAAAAGACTTCAAAAGCGCCCGAAGACACGAGACTAGACTCAAACCAATTGCAAACCAACCAAACAATGATAACCGCGTGAATGCGATGGCGCGCGACATAAGTGCGCCACAATTCAAATTCAAAGTCCACTTTCGCGAGAATCACAACAATTGCGAGGAATTTGAGAAAAGAAACCATTTTTGCGGAAATTGATCGAAGTCTTCCGACACTAACAATTCATTCAAAATGTATTAAAATCTCAAATTCAATTCAATTTCAAACAATAATACTGTACTCATAATAATCGCCCGAAACTCTAATGCCATTCGATATCAACAATTGCGACATTTGGTCGAAAGCGCGTGAATAGCCTCACGAATAGCAGTACTCAATGAACACGTGGTCTCTTCTCTTGGTGTCATTGTTGGTCTCGTTCTGCCATTGGATGACATCTCTTAAAGTGAAAACAATAATAATTGAGACGAAAATTAAGAAAAAGACTTTTTTTGACATTTTATGAGATCTTTCTCTTATAAAACACACACAGACTCTCTCTCTCTCTCTCACAATAACGCCATCTCTATTGTGAAAGACATGTTATGCGTTATGCGCGAGATGTGGACTCTGTCGACGAGAAATGGCAGAAAGACGTTTCACCCGATTAAAGGCGTCTCTGTCGGAAAGTGCGGCCAAAACGCGAGAAAACGTTTCCCGGGAATTGCGACAGTCGATGACCGCACCCGCAAACAATGAGTCTCTCATTTCGTTTGATTACGAGTCATGTGTGCGACAATTGGAGGACGACTTTCCGTTCATTGCTTTCCCTTCGGATGACATTCACGTTAGACTTATTTTGTTTGTTATTGTAATTAATGATGAATTTAATGATGAATTGTTTGCAATTCTCTCTTTAGTGCCAATCAATCCCTAACAAGAAGACGAAAACACACGACACGAGTAATGAGTTCAACAACTCTTCATTTAATTCATTGTTTTCGCGCGAATGCTTTCTTCACATTCACGACAAAAGACACGCGCTTTCATTCAATTACGCGAAACAATACTTCGGATCAGTTTTTGATTCTTTTCTTAAGAGCGGATCCAATGAACAAATTGGTGTTCTTCGACCGCATCTCTTCGAATGCGATCAACTGGAAGAAAGTGAAACCGAAGAAGAGATTGTCATCAAAAGAGAAGATAATTGTAGAATCAACAAGTTGAGTGGTTGGCTCACAATTGGACACAAGAGATCACCTAATGGAACCGCTTTTCTTTCGTTCTTTAAAGATAGGAAAAAGTTAGAACTAATTTGGACACAAGAAGTGACCTCAACAGTAGTGAAAGACAACAATAATAAGAGCTTTAAAATAGATCAATTGGTGATCGAATTGGGCGAAGAATTGATCGATAAATGGATTGAAGAGATCAACTCATTGGTGGTGAAGAACTCGTTTAACGCGGAAGAAGAGTTGACAAGAATTTTGGGAATAACAGAATCGGAATTAAAAGAATTTCGTGATGAGAATCGCATGAATCTCTTCTCCACTTATAATGAATTAAATGTGAAAAAAGGAAATAATATTCGTTTAAAAGAAATCAATTATGACTTCAATTATGAGAAAAACATCTTTAAATTCCTCTTAAATGTGGAAAAATGTGAATTCATTTCCGCCAATAATAGACAACAATCTAGTGCTGACTCTTTTCTCGCGCGAATCTCTCTCTTTGACTCCAAATTAGGGAAATTGAGTGAAGAGTTTCGCTTCGCGTCTGACGTCACTCAACAAACTTCGCGACGATCATCACGTGATTCGGGTCGTGGTTTCGACGAGTTGTGGCCCTCGAGCGCAACAAAAGCTGTCTTTTGCGTTGATTTGTCTTTAAGTGAGAGAAACGATTTATTTTTAGTCTTAAGAATAGAGAGAAGTTGTTGTTCGCGCGCAACACAACATTGGGAGCCATTTTGTTATTCGGTTCGTCCGCTCTTCACGTCGAACGCGCGTGAATTGGACTTAAACAGCAGTTTCGGTCTCTTTTATAAACAAGACGTGAATCGCTTGTCGGACGAGTTTATCATTAATGCGATCTCAAATCACGCGACGCATCGCAACAATACTGTAATTGGGGGTAAATTATTGATAAAAATGAGTCAATACGAGAATGAGCATGTTAACACTCAATCGCAATTGAGTTCATCGCTTTGGCCAATAACGCCAATTAATTCGCTTTTGAGTCCAATTCTTCATATTCAGCCATTGGAACCGATGACAAGACCCAATTCTGAGTTCGTTAATTTGCTTTACATTTATCCGCAATCTTTGAAATTCGATTCCCAGAAAGTCTTCTCAAAGGCGAGAAATATCTTATTAAGAGTGGAATTGCGTGACAGCGATAACGACAATGCGTCTCCAATTGCGGCCATCTTTGGACGTCCCAACGATAAAGTGAGTCACGTGTCACTTTCTCGTACTGTTAATCCTCTCTCTCTCTCTCTTTCTGTGTTGCAGTCAATGCTCGTGAGTTCTGCCGTTTGTGCCGTTAGTCGACATCACGTGACGCCTGATTTTTACGAAGAAATCAAAATCGGTCTTCCCTTGAATTTGAGCGAAAAACTGCACGTTTTGTTCACTTTTAGTCACATTTCGTGTAAAAAGGAGTGCAATAAAAGTCCCATTGGTTTCGCGTGGCTTTCCCTCTATAAGCAGATCCACGTGCGTCAAAGCACGTGTTTGTCGGTTTTCGCTTCTCTTCCCAACGGATATCTCTCGTGCCAATCATTAGGCTTAGGAAAAGGCCTTTCTATGCCTGAAGTCAAGTTTGTCGGTGAGTTTGCTATGAACACTGCGCGCGAACATTAATAACACTAACGCTTCTCTTTAGGAAAAGACTTGTTCAAAGTGTCGCTCCGATTGGTCTCAACCGTCATCTCTCGCGACATCTCCATTCAGACAACAATGAATTGCGTGACGCGAATCACGTGTTCCCATAGAAACGATTCGAAAGAGATCTCGAAACTGATTTCTTCGGAGAGAAGTCTCGCGAAGCAATTGAAGCAATTGTTGAGTTGTGACGAGAAAGAGTTGATTCGTTTCTCGCCAATCATTTTCCAGCAATTGCTGCGTCTAATCGTGTATTCGCTCAATAGTGAACTGGTTTCTCACGCGTTGCACACAATCGTGCAATTGGTCGATCGCATTGCACAACACGAACAACTCATTCCCATTTTACACCAATTCATCGAAGAGACGTTCATCACGTGTCAATTGGGAGATGTCTTATTTCACGAGCAATTCCTCAAATCCTTGAATCAGTTATTGGAAATGATGAACAAAAGTGAACACGATTCTCATCTCGCATTGCGTCATTTATGGTTATTTCTCTCTCACTCTTAGGTGCATTTTTCACTTCTCACTCTTCTCTTTACAGGTTTTTACTCAAGATTCACATCAAGTCTTGCGTTCAGTATTTGTTTGAATCGAAAAATGTGCAAAAAGTGAGAGAAGAGCGATTCACTCAACTCTTTTATCAACAACAAAGACTATTAGTCGAAACGATTGCGTCACTCATTGTCGTCCACTCACGTGTCGAAGAATCCACTTCAGCGAATCGCTCTCTCGCGCATTACATCACTCGCTGCGTGTCTTTTGCGGACAGAAGTCGACTTTTCAATCTCTTCTATTTCTATATAAACGCATTCTCGTCGCGCGACGTTCTCCTCAATGAGTTGCGACTGAACGCGATCGCCATCTTTTGCGCGCACGAGCATCACATCCCTCTCAACAATGCACTGATGAACGACTCGTTCGCGCTGTCGCACACGTTCTGTGAGAAGCATTTCTCCGTTCACGTGCTTTTGAACGAATTTAAGCACTCTTTGAGTCAAACTGTTCGTCACGTGAGACACATCTCTTTACAAATCTTGAGAAACCTTTTGGCGAAACACTCTTTTGACGACAGATATTGTCGCTCACGAGAAATCCAAACACGTGTTGTGTCTCTTTATTTGCCCACAATTGAGATCATTATTGAGAACATTAATCGCATTATAGAGTCTTGGAGTGGATCCAATCACGAGATCACCGAAGAGAAGAGCCAGTTCTGGTCGCTCTCGAATCACGTGCCCGCCGCTCACGTGCGTCACAATTCTCTTCCCACGCGCTTCGACAAGTTTAACTCTGAAGAGATAAACGACATAGTGGTTTGTTTCGTCTATATTGTCTCCTTCTTGACGGAACAACAATTGAATCAATTGTCAGTCAAACAAATCAAAGAGGTGTTTGTGTGTCTTGAGATCGCCTTATATTGTTTCGGTAATCAATGAATGTGACACTCTCTCGCACAAAAATACTATTCATCTCTCTTTCTCTCTCAGAATATAAGCCTAGAAAATGCGTAGAAATGCGATCCAAAACCCTTCCAACGCACGCAATGATCAACAATGACAGCAGTCACGAGACTTTGATGAGTTATTTGTTTCAACAAAACATTTCCATTCAGATTTCAATCACGACTTTGCAGACAATTGTAATGAATTGTGAATTACGTGAATGTACGTGCCATACATTGATTTGTTGTCTTTTCATTTGTAGAACTTGTATTTGTGCGCACGAGAGCTCAAACAACTGCTGGAAGAGAGTCCAATGACGATACGCCAAATTCTGTCTCTCTATTTGACTCTTTTACGACTTCCGCAAAGCCAATCTCTTCTCATTCACGTGTTCGACAATTTGCGATATTTGGTTCTCCACTTTCCTCCTTCTCTTCTTTTCTCTTCGGACACATATTTGTCTCAAATCATTTCAAAGATCATTCATTTCTGTAATTCACGTCTAATCGCCATTAGAAACAATGCCATCGATCTATTGGTAAGTGATCGCTATTGTTGTAGCGCGTGTTTAATCAATTCAATTGCAGTATTGCTTGTTTGGCGCCAATTTCAAACGCACGCGATTCGAAGTGATAGTTTGCGTCTCAAAGTTGGCCTCAAGCGACTCACGTGACTTGTCCAACTTTCAGTCGTCTCTCAATCGCATTGAATTGCTCTCAAAGAGTGATCCCAACTATGGGCAGAGCGAGCCTTCAATGGCACACATTGTTGAACGGATAAGAGGTGAACGCACTCAACGCAAAGAATGCTATTAATTACTTATTATTATTTTGTATTATCATTATTATTACGCGCAGACATTCTGAGAGCAACGAAACAAATCCGAGAAGAATCGAGAAATCATTTCGAAAATTGTGAATTGAGGTGAGAATTGAATGGTGATAATAGTGCGTTACTGTATGAACAGCTACTCTACACTGTGCATATCTTGTCTCTATCAGGTTAGGTTTGGCCAACTCCTACTCTTCAACGTCGAGATCTCTGCGCAGAACGTGGCTCGAGAACTTGAGTGAAGTGCACGCGCGTAACAACGATTGGACCGAAGCTGCCATGTGCTTGTGTCATGTGATCGCTATTGTCATCGAACAATTGCGACTTCAGGGCATTGACCTCATCGATGGCATCACTCATATTCGTCGCGTGACTGACAATATAGAAGAGCAGTTGGAAGAAAGCGATTGGCTCGAGATCGAGGAAAGTCATGTGACCGTCGCGTCGTTGGAGAGTCTCATCAGTGAATGCGTGACCGCCTTAGAAAAGGTAAGTCGCAGCGGTGATCGCATTCAATGCTCATTGTCATGTGATTCAGGCAGAGTTGTTCGAATTGGCGCCAAATGTTCTCAAAGTGTTGTTGTCATTGTATGAGCGAGACTTTCAACACCAAAAATGTGCCAACAATTATACACAAATCGCGCGAATGCACTCCAAAGCGCTTCAAATGAACGAATCGGGAAAGAGAATTTTCAACACTTATTTCAGGTAAGATAAGATCATTCTCTAATAGTGTATATCAACTACTATTGTCTCTCTCTCTAGAGTCGCGTTTTATGGCTCACAAAACGCAGAATTCATATACAAAGAGCCAAAAGTGGTTTCTTTGGCCGAAATGACTTCCAAAATGCAGAAATTGTATTCTTCGGCCACATTCCTCACTGACTCCTCGAACACCGAATCCGCGAAAAGCGACTCCACGCGACTCTCTATAATGATCACACACGTGACGCCTCACGTGCGAAACGCGAGAAACGATTTCGAGAGAAACGCAACAAATATTAGGACTTTTGTTTACGAACAGAGACTCGCGAACAACAATGCAGTGACGCAGTCGGACGCGCAGAGCGTTTCCCAACAATGCAAACGAAGAGTGATTCTCACCTCTCAAAAGTCGTTCCCTTTCTGTCTGCGAAGGATTGCTGTGATTGGTCGAGAGGAGACCATTCTCTCTCCAATAGAAGTGGCCATCGATGAGATGCAGGCGCGCGTCCAACAATTGGAAAGAGTGATTCAGTCGCGCGACGCCAAACATTTGCAACTCATACTTCAGGGCTCAGTTCACGTGACTGTGAATTGTGGGCCAATCGCGTACGCGAACGCTTTTCTGCAGCGCGAAGACATTGAGATGGACGGACACGCGCGACAATTGAGACAAACCTTTGAATACTTTTTAGAGTTGTGCGAAAAGGCTTTGAAATTGAATGAAAAGCTCATTAAAAACAATCAAATTGAATATCATTTGAATTTAAAGAGTAATTTCGAGAAATTGAAAGATGAATTGAATCTCATGAGTAATGGCGACAAAAGAACTTCTGTCCAAATATTTGATGTGATTTCAGGAACTTCTGTGACATAAACTGAATGACAATTTTGTTTAA
>JAQGAN010000002.1:0-30976 GCA_034697745.1 Nothrus palustris
ATCTGCTATTAAATAAAGAAAATGAATTCAAACAGAATTTTGAGCTTATTTTAGCTGAAATTGATTAAGTATTTGTAACTTTTATGTATTTTTATGCACTTTTATGCTTAATTAAAGATAGAAATAAATTTGAATAAGTTATGATTAGAGGGTTGAGTTGCGATATATTAATTAATTTTGAACGGTAGCGCATTTTAAAAAGGATTTATTGATGATATTGAAAACTAACTAACTTAGTTGGCGATAAACTGACTTCAATGTTTTCACTATTTTGAAGTATTACTAAATACACAACTAATAAATTGAAGAAGTTACTTCACTCAAGGCTAAAGTCAGCGTGAATTGATTAATAATTTGACATCACTTTTTAACCAAAAAATAGCAAAAAAAGTTATTTGATTAATATTTTCAATAATTAAAATATGCCAAAAAATATTTCATTTGCTAAAACAAACGATAAATAGCTAAAAGTCATTTTGATTTATTTTTAGAAAATCCTTAGAAACACTTAAAATATAGCCTTCTGTCAACTATTATGCAATACTATTCTGTGATATATGAAGTGAAAACTAACTAAAAAAATATATCAAGATTTCCAATTACTTAATCATAAATAATGTTTTTAGAATAACCCAAATTGCACAACAGTTTCAATTTTTAAAAAATAACAGAACAATACAATAATTTTAATTAAAACTTTTTAAATTAAATCACAAATAAAGGTTCATTTATGATAAAATACTTTCTTTTGACTGAGAAGGATAGCTGACAATGGGTCCAAAAATGCCTTCTTTTGACTGAGAAGGATAGCTGACAATGAGTTTAAAAATGCTTTCTTTTGACTGAGAAGGATAGCTGACAATGAGTCCAATTCTTATATTATAATTATTTAGCAATTGTTTTATTAAATAGTGTTCTCCTAATGAGAAAACTTGGAATTAAGTTTTAAATAACTTATTGATAATTGATTACATTCAAAGATATAAAAGTATTGCATTCAATTCCAAATATTACGAAAGGATATGATTTCATAAATTCCCAGACATTTGAGTACTTTTACACTTTGACTGCAGACTAAAAACTTGGATCTGAAAGACTTTGTACCTAAAAATGCAAATTTCTGGGAAAAGACAGCACTTTCACCGGTCGATTGCGGTTAATGTATAAAGACATTAATGATAGTCTGAGTGTTGAAATGAATTTTACTAAAATCTTCAAGTGTTGAGCCCTTTGGTCAGTGGGAATGTGGATGTGATGTGTCGTCAGATTCAGATTTCAGACTGGAGGCGACGCTCAGACGCCATTCGACTTTCACATTTGAAATGAGACTTAAAACTAAAGTTTTAAGACTTAAAAAAATGACAAAAGCTCTCAAAGACTAAGAATTATGAAAATATTGGATTTATTGTTAAGTTGAAATATACTGTAGATCGCATTAGTCGATGAAAAAAACTTTTATTGTTAGACAAGTAAAGTATTTAGGGATAACTTTTTTAGAAAAATTTGAAATAGAAGTCGAGTATTGAAAGTAGTTATAGAGAAATGCAAGAACGATGTGGTGGGTAACTGATAATAAGGTCAATCCCTAATCGCGATAAAGCGTTATATCACTCATGAAATATCTCATGAAATATTGCAATTGAAATAAGATTTTAAGACATAAAAAGCGTTGAAGTCGAAGAAATGAAAAAAGCAAATGTCAAACTAATTAGATATGCGAGTCGTGTTGTCACCAGAGAATGCTTGACATTATGTATTCCAACATATAAGTGAAACTGCAATGAAGGGCATAGAAATGCATCTAAATAGCAATTTACCATTCATTGGTGATGCATCGGCAGAGAGGACACTAACAGTTAACATTGCATCCAATGTCAGGTTAAATATTTTTCAAGGAGAACAACACTTAGTAGAGAAATCAAAATAATTATTAACTGCACGAATCACTTCGTGAATTTAAAACTTCTTAATATAATTTATTTGAATTTTGTGGACCAAAATAGTTATCAAATTATTACTCAAATAAATATCAGGCCTAGAATTACAGGTCAAATGATTTATTGAACATAATTAAGATTTGATGCTTAAATAAATATTCATTTGTCAAATAACTAATAATTTTTAGCCTCATATATGTTATTATCGATTTTACTGATTTTAGATAATAAGGCTGTGAGTTATCGTAGATTTAAGTTTAGAGCCAATCTATTATAACAATCAATCTTATTTTTGGAGTTAAAATAACTTTTTAAAAGAGTGGGATGGCATGCATTGGATAGCATGAATTGGATGCTAAACAAATTATCATTTGGGATATATGAGAATCAATCGTGAGCTCTAATACAGACAATACGTGAAGTACTGATCATTACAGAGCACTGATTCTCATCGATAGACTGATGCGAACATTGAGAACATCAAACATGAGAAGCGAGAGAGCGTTCTATTTGGTAAATCCCCTAATCCTCATGTTTGTGTTGCTAATGACCCGTAACTAAACTCAAACATAATACTGACCATCCTTTGCCTTTTGCTACTGTACAGTATATTGTCGGCTGACTGGTGCCACTCATGTCTAAATGCTGTTCACTTAGAGTAATGTCCCATTTGAGCTCTAACTCTCTAACTTTCCAAATACTGGTCTCAATTGCAATCTTTTACATTAGACGACATCCTCACTAAACTTAAAATCCATTCAAATGGAATATTCACTGCATTTGATTCATTCATTCGTCAGTACAAGCAATGATACAGTAAGGGATTTGTTCTCTTCAAATGGACTACTTTTCTACTAATGCCATGAGATTCATCACAATGACTATACACTTATAGTATGACTATATCTGTAAAACTTACTTCTTATAAAAACAGCTACTGATGTATTAGTCAATAAGTTAACGTCATTTCAAAAGTTAGGAAATATCATAAATTAAAAGCAAAAAATACATAATAATAAATTACAGGAGAGTTTACAGGAGAGTTATTACATTACTATAAATATTTGAGTTCATTTTTAGGATGCATTTATTTGGTGAACATTTAAATTAAAATTGATTTGATTGTCATCCTATAACACAGTATTGAATAGTGAACCAAATGTGGTCCATTACAATGGTATGTGCAATGCCTGTCCCTCGTAAGTCTGTCTTCTGAAAGAGTCCCCACTGAGCACAGCAGTACCCAAACCTCCCTCAATAAAAGTCAAATATGTCAGAACAGAGAAAAGGACTCACAATAAAGTTGAACCAGTTATTAGGCGTGATTTTTATGGGCATTATTGCTGAAGACCTACTGTTATGCTGTGTTAATTGTAAAATTATGAATGGCCTCTAAATTGAAGTTTGTATATGCCATAGGCTCACAACTTATAGATATGCTATTATCAGTTTAAATGCCCATGTCTTTAATGGCATACATTATGTTTATGTTTTTAAGCTAAAGCATAATATTTTTGAATTTAAATTATAGCATACGTGCAAATACTTAGCTGTTTAGATCTGTTAATCACTTTTCTTTGAAATTACACATTCATTTAAGATTAGACGAAGACTAGAAGACTAAGAGAACGGAAAAGAGATCTCACTTACATTATGAAGTTTGTAGTAAAGACCACATGCATTGCATACGGGCTCTCCGTTATGATTACGGCGCCATAATGTCGTAGTGGTTGTTTTACAATTGGCACAACTGGTCCCAGCGCGTCGAGCAGCAGACTATACAATGACAAAAAATAACAATTATTACTTATACTGTATATTCAATGGTTAGTTCAATTCAAATTTCTATAGTGAATAATTAGCACCAAATTTGTTTGTATTCTTAAACTTGTAAATTGTGGTAATACTTTTGGTAATTTATTTATAATATAATATATTGATTGCCATAAACGTCATAACTCAAGTGAAAATCTTTCCCACTGACCCATAAGTGTTTAAAATTAGTGAAGATTACAGCCCAAAAGCATAAAAGGCGCGGCTCGAGGCCATCAAACTTTCAGTTCTAAGCTTTAGATGAGTTGAGTTTAGTTTTTAGGCAATCTGTCATCGATAGTGAGATGAGAGCTGACAAACTCCGTAATAAAACATTGCTATTTCAAAAATTGGGCTAAACTACCAGTACTTACAGTAACTCTGCATTAAATACTATGCCATTCCAGTATTTTAAATGATTAATAGAAATCATTAAAAAAATAATAAAATAAATCAATTAATAGTTAACAAAATCAAATAATTAGTGGCCAAAGGCAGCAAGTTTAAGAGTGCATTCATTTTATGCTTATATTTTATTGATCTTATTTCCAATTAATGATCTTTTTTTAATATTTATTTAATTCATTTTTATTAACCATAATATGAATACTGTGTTTAATAAGCCTTTCTCTCAATACAAACTTAAAGAGATATTGAGATACTTATTAGATATTCAGTCATTTGAAGGCTGCAAAACTGCATTAAAAACATATATTTTGGATAAATATAGAATTACAAAAGTATCATATGTTGAGTTTGTAATGCATATAAAGATCTGACATTAAAATATTACCAATGGATGTTTCTCATAATTATTTGATGAATGTATGCACCAATGTATGCACCAAATGTTAGAACTTTACTGAATTCAATTAAATACTAAAGCAATACCTAAATTGTTTTTTACGAAACGACTGATGAAAAAGCTTTTGTTCTATTGTACTGACAGACAGAATAGAGAGTAATTGTGATTGTCTTAAAAATAATACTCTTCTATCTATTGCTTGTTTTTAAAAAGTTTAATTTATGCGCTTATGAAATATTGAATATGGGAATAGTTTTCTATGGTATGTCTACACGAAAAAACAATGAGCTTAAGAATCTGCTAAGAAATGATTTGAGATCAACTTTCTGAATGATTTAATCACATGCGATGAACCATTAAAAATTTGAGTAACGCCTGTTCCATCTCCTCTTAAAATAGATGCATTTGATGCATACTGTACTCATACTCTACCCATACTCTACTCATACTCTACTGTTTCATACATTGATGCCGTAATGCCGTAATCTAATACTTATTCTCAACCTTTGTGTCAGTCTATTGGATGCATCCACTCGTGGTATTCGGCAATTCGGTACGAGCTATAGCTATAGCTATAGTTATAGTTATTTTGTGCCCCATAAAGAGTCTCTGATTTATGCCCCACGAAAAAACGTTTTCCAGCCTTGACCCTATACTATATCAAATACCGGTAATCCAGTACTGATTCTGCAAGTAATATATTTTTATCTTAGACTCGAAGACATCATATATGCAATAATATTCGCAACACAAACACAGGGAAAAATATTTGAAATTTTGTCATTTCTAAACCAGATTGTGAGAGAAATCCTAAGGATACTGATTAGGCAACAATTTTTCTCAACAAATATAACATTATTAATGTGGTTTCCATGTAAACAGTGAGAGCAATTAATATGACAAACAGAGCCCACAACCAGGATATGACTTAACGTAACTTGTATTTGACTTGGTATAGATGATTGCGACGATGGTAACTATGGAATGGGCTACAGGGGCCGTGTTGGGAGCTCACGATCAGCCCATTTGTTATATCATCAGGTGCAGAAAAATTAGCAAAAACCGCTGTTCACGTTTGAACAGCCTCACGAATATGAAGACCCTCTCTATCTTTCCCCCCCTTATAGATATCCTAAAAAGTTCGCTCTGAGAACTTTAAAAATATCATAAGCTATCATATCATTCAAATCGTTACTTTATCTAAAAGACTATTTTAATGTAATAAAACCTTCTAATAATAACTAACTTTAATATGCTTTAATTGATTGTTTGACATTTAATTGTCAAACAAATCAATTTTATAAGCATTTGATAATCAGGAAGTTATTTCTGTAATATCTCTAATGGTATTTTATTCAGACATTTTTATGATTCACTTTCAAAATATAAAAGATAAAGTTTTATCATCTCAAAAAACTTTTTAATAACCAGTTTTATACATTTATTAACTTCAATTGAGTCTTGCACTTTGCCTAACTATTAAAATTATAGCTGAATTTTCTCATTTTAATCACTTATTCAAAGAAACTGGAAATTTGTATTTTAATATAATTGCAATTAAATAAAAATAAAGTTAATCAAAAATGTATCCTCTTTTATTTATATTATTATATAAATGATTTTTATATTCTTTCTCTTCATTTCTATTTAAACATTTTGGATACTAAACTTGTCATAAAACTAACCGCTTTGACATTTAAAGCACATTATTGCTTATGGTTTTATGTGTTTTATATAATTTGAGAAAAGGGTTATCACTCAACATAAAACTATAACATTTAATCTCATTATAAACTTATATAACTAATAGTATTTGGGTTTTAAAAAGTTTGTATATTACTAGACTTTGAAATAAAGTTGGTTATATCCCATAATTTCAGGTAAAACTGCTTTTTACAGTAAAAATGAGAGGCCGTTTATTTATTTATTAATCAATACATGGATGGCATGATTTAAGCTCAGATCATACGAGCAATCATACAGTTTATTACTCGTATCACATATTATATGTGATTTTATTGTGATAAGAGTCAAAAGAGCTAAAATACTGTAAAATGATAAAGATTTAAAATGAGGCTTAAATAAAATGAGTAGCTTTACTACACTGGTAGCGATATATTGCTATCAAAAGTAGTTTTCTTTGCCTAAAGGATTAATATACGTGATTCAGATTTCTAATAAGGTTTTTTTGAACGCAATACTGCTTAAGTGAAGCAAAAAATGTTGGCAGATATTACTGAAATTCCATTAATTCACTCCCAGGTTGATTAGTGCTTAATTTGAATCTAGTTTTAAAAGTTTTTTTTCCATTTCTGTAAATTAGGCCAAAAGTTATAGTTATGCAAACGCATAGTTATAGTTACACAAACGCATAGTTATAGTTACACAAACGCATAGTTATAGTTAACAGCAATCGGTTTTTACGGTCGTCAACGCGTTTATTCTCGCTTCTCATCGCCGGTGAGAAGTGAATTACTAAGTGGGGAAAAACAGGGGTACAAAAACCGAACCTTTTTTAGTGTTAGTGACCATAAGAGTGTAATTAATATCAGTAAAGCGTATAACGTGTTGCACGACTCAGACAACTCAAACACATATATTTTGAAGCGGGTTAACAAAAGCTCGTTAGCAAAAGCAGGAAACCTAATGAAGTTTGGGTGTTTCTAAGCAGTGTTAGGATGATCTATTGGGCCGATCCATTCATTCTAATTTCGCACTATAGCTAAGCTTTTTAACTAAAAATGTTTCCATTTTTTTTACTCTAACATATCGTAAGTTTTTCTGCTTGTTTTTCTGATTTACACCAAAAGCAAATTTGTAAAAATAATAAGTTTTTGAATCGTTGTTGAGTTATCCCTAAGTATTATCCCTAAAGCATTTTTCTGTTAAATGTTAAATACTATGTAATTACCACCTTTTGCTCTCGCGTAACGAAAATTCGTGATTTTAAACCAAGTGTTATATTATGTGATTAAGAGAGTTAAATATATAATATACAAATTAATGTTTCAAATGCAGGCAATCATTGGGACTCAATCATTATAACTCTCATCTCACATACTGTATATCTTAAACAAATTTGATAACTTGAATACTAAGTGAAAAAATTGCATGATTGCTACTAATGACAATAATTCGTGTACTTACAAGTCTTCTTTTAGGTTTAATAAGAGGCCTATTCTGTCCATTCATTTTATGATAGAGACCGCAGGCGTTGCATAAATAATGTCCGGTGCCGTCTCTTCGCCACAATGGAGTTGAAGTCGCGCCGCAATTAACACATTCCCGACCTTCTAATGATAGACAAAAGAGAAAACAATATATTTAGTATAAATTTGACTTATAATTGAAATTTAAGTGACAAATAATAATGTGATTCTAATAGAATTGGGATATAAGAGGTGGGAAATGACAAAAACAAAAAAGGATGGCATAAGCAAAGCAGCACACTATTGCAGATATTGCAGCAAATGTTGCACTAATGTTGCACCAAATCTTCGTTTCAAATTCTTGGACTACAAGAGAGAAAATTTTACAAATGCCAAGCGATTCAATTTCATGCATATCTTCCTGAAGACTGGCAGACATATAATGCACTTTCACTTCAATAAATTTAAAGGCTTTACTGTTCTGTTCAAATGTGCATATAATGAATATGTGAAGTGAGAGGGTCTTAAAGGGCAAAAAAGTTTTAAATACTCTCTAGACTTAAGTATTTGGTTAGTTTTGATGTTATGGCAAAACTGTTTGAGAGAAAAGGCTTCCTTTTATTTAATGTGAAGATTGACATAAACTCAAATATGCAAACAATTGTGGCGCAACTCAAATACAAACTCATTAAAAATCTAAAACTCAACAACGTTTTTTTCTTTGATTGCAATTTTTTGTTTATTTATATAACTCTCTCATCAATTAGTTTTCACGTATAGAGAATGTCCATCACTCACAAATAGGGCTTTATTTAGAAGTCATATACAAGTGATAGACTTCATAGACGTTCATTCATAGACATAGATTCAGTCTTTTCACATCCTTTCTCTTTATAAAATATTTTTCATACTTTAAAATTTATGGCGCGTTAATAGTAATAAACGTGACCATAAAATTATTAATTGTCTCTCAATGTTCATCTATAGGCTATGACATAATGCATGAGCAAACATACGTGATATCAGGTAAATGACACTATTATTAATAACAATTGAATGCCATTCAATGAGAAACTGATTGATCCCATACTTATTGCATTATTACAATCCATTTTGGTTTTGAACGATCCAAAAATGTAATGAATTTTAAATATAGCATTTGATTGACGTTTTACTATATAGTGAACAACACCCATCCTGGGAACAAATACTTAGTTCCAGTACTTCTTTAGGGTCTCTCTATTTGCCTCAATGTTATACCAATGTTATTGTTTTCCGTTTGAAACAACAGCTACTGTTTGTCTCTTTACTTTCCTGTACAACATTTCATCCCCTCTTCCGAGACTGTTTCCCATCTATAACTCTATATTTAATTAATAATTTGTTTCTAATTCTACTAAAGTTTGGCTAATATTAACTTTATATTTATTTCTTTTCCTCATTTAAACCTTTATTGGGTATTTCACATAAAATATGATAACATTTTCCTGTTTAGTTCACACAATCTAATTATTAATATTTATTTAAACAAAATTCAATTTAAATAACTTTAAGATCGATAAATCTAATGAACACCGGTTTCTCTGAGAGAATTTTTTCCGTATAAACAAGTGGTATCTCATAATTCACAGCAATAAGTAATTCTTGGACATTGTTTAAGATTAGTTACTTTAAGAAAGTAACTCAACAAACAATAGCTCAACTAAATTATTATTAAGAAAGAGAACAGGATTTGGTTTTTTTAGAATACAGTTGTAGTTCAGGACATGAAAAAATGAACATTAAAATAATAATTAGATATTACTTCAACTTATTATTGAAAGTTATATAAATACTATTAATTTAAAAGTTGAATATGCGATGATATTTGTATTTTATTTGATATAATCAAACAAAAAAGTTGGTGAAATATTGCAATTCTGAACTATATTGTAAACGCATGGCTTCCTTCGAAATGATCATTACAATGAAGAGCAACAGCACAAGAATATATCGTTTAATTGCATAATACAGATGTCAATTTTGTCCATAACTATTGAATTTCTACACGCAATCGCATATTGTATTTGCTATTTTGTATTATTAATATTATTATCATTGAATACTATTAGAAGACATCTGTGAGAACTAACATATCATTTTCTTGCATTCTTTTAAAATCCAAAGGAGTGTTAAATGTATTTTTGTCGACAAACCCAATAATTATATCGATGTAATTAGATACTAATCCTATTAAATTATATCAATTTGAAAATATTCAGTTCTAACTCTATATTAAATAATGCTATCAAAACTCTATGAGGAAACCGAAAAATTGCTAACGTTTCAAACATATCTTATACGAATTTAATTCAAATATTTTAATTACTATTTTTTTAGACTTTCAAAAATGTGTTGAAATATTTATTTTAGAGAAAAAAACTTATGCAAAGGTGAAGCTATGCATGACTTTAAACGTTGTTTTTCCAAACGCTTGACTGTTTTCGTTTAAAATAAGGAACTAATAATCTTTATCTTAAGTTATAATATAATTTGTTAAGTAAAGCACAAACTAAGCTGTAAATTGTGTTGTAAATTATTGACGAAAGATGTTTTGTGAACTTATAAGAAGTGAAAGCAAAATTGTCATGTTTGCCAAATGTTGTATAAGTTAGCATTATGTTGAACATTGGGAGCAAGTAGTTGTTGAAGATTATGTTGAGATACTTTAAAATATCGATGGGTTCAGCGATTTTTTTGGCATAACTTAAATGGTTTAATAAGGAAAAATTGCTATAACGGGAAAATTATTACTATTTTTAAAGAAACTTTGACAATATAATTAATCGCTTAATTAAGACTTATTTAATAAGACTACGAGAGAAACGGGTAATTCACTTATTTAGGGAAACTTGTGTACTTCAACATACATTAAATTCACAGTAAGAGCACGTTATGAATGATGACTAGATTATTGTCAACATTCAAACTGTGTTTCTATCATATGTGATAAACTCGTAAAAGTCAGAAATATGATTTGAGTCGTCATTAAAAAGCTGATGAAACTGTCCTCATTACAAAATATTACTTAAGAATATCTTCACTAAAGATAAATGATTATATTTTACGTGAGTATAATTTTTTTTCAAATAGCATAGAAGGCTCACTTATGAACCTAAAAGTTAAGGCTGATTTAGATTAATTAGAATATCAATTCTACACAACATGAATGTAGAATAAATCAGTTGCGAATATTTTAATATGAAATATTTTCAGAAATTTAACTATGAAATAACGCTATATAAACGCTTCACTTGAAACAAGTTTCATTTCATTATAATTGCTATAGAGTTATTTACTTATCGATAAGTTTTGAAGAATATTAACTCAATTAAACTATGTTTGAATTTTTACCGAATTATTTAAATTTTGGTCAGAAAATGTATTGAAAACCCTGGGAACCAGTTTTGCAATAGTGGGTCCGGATTAGAGTCTTTTAGTTGAAAAGAGTGCTCAGGTTAGTATAGCTAATATTTCTGTTGTTAGTGTTAGTATATTCTGTTGGTTAGTGTAAGTAAAGCTGCAAATAATAAAGAAGTGCTCACTTTTCAGTTTATAGAAACTAATTTCGCTACCGTTTGATAAACTTGGAAAGAATTGATTTGAAAAGTGGACACTTTTCTATTAAATATACCTTACTTTCTGTTTGGTTAGTTTTGATTTGTGCGCTTACCGGCGCTGGACCTTCCTTTAGTCCTCTGTTTGTTTGAATTGTTTGAACCGCTTTGAGATATGGATTTGGCGCTTAACAAAGATGAAGCGCTATGGCTATGGTGTGAATGATGGGCAAATCCATATGGAGAACTAGCGGTCAGTTCGCCGCTGGAGGTCGGCGGGCCTGAGCTCGACGTTACATAATGTGCGGGATAATAGGGATTGATTGAAGAAGAATGATAATGTGCGCTTTGATTTATGGCTGAGGAGAAATTTGCAGTACCTTCTCTGGGTTTGCTACTCGAGCAATTAGATAAGGCTGAGCCCAAGCTGGTTATCATATTGTGATGTGAGGTCGCATTGACGTAATACGGCTTCATTTCTGATGCTGCAGACGTATCAGATCCGACAGAGCTGCATGCGATCGCGTTTGTGCTACTGCTGCTGCTGCTGGCACTGCCAAATTCAGTGGCCGCAGAGCCCGATATCGAACCTGGAGCGGCGCCTGCATTCCCAGCTGCAGAGGCTCCAGATACGTTATCCGGAGTGGCGTCTTTAGGAGGTGTGGGGGGGAAGCTAAACAAATGTGGACTAGAATGGGAGGGCGCAGAAGCAGAGTGATGGACACCCATGCCTGGCGGTGAAGGATGGTGCGACATCGATGGCTTCCCTGTTCCGAATGGTGAACACCAACTCGGACCTGCCGGATGACCGTGACTGTGATGGGCGGGATGGGGCATCATTGGCGACTTGGCTTCCGCTGAGATCCACGGGTGTAGTGGCGTATGAAAGTGAGGCCGACATACTTGTCCACTCGTCACACGTGCTATTGTTAAGAATATATATTTATTAATTTCGTTAAATATCTTGAGTGACATCTTTTCAAACATATTTCTATTGCATAAACCAATTATAAGCGCATTCACATAATGTCTCTCTATTTAAAGATCTCGAAATGCGTCTGGCGCTTGAGGATTAAATTTAATTAGTTATAAAATCAGTTATGAGGTCATCACTCAGTTTGACTTTCAAGGGTCAACATATCTAAGCTTACATCTTCGCTATCACCTATATATTAATTAATGATTTGAAGAAAACTAATTCAATAAATTTTATAAATAGCCTTACAATACGACCATTAACTATCGGACCAAATATATTAATATAAACCGAATCTATAAGTCTTAATTGAGTGGATTTAGTTATTTTGTTTATTTTCAAAACAAATTGATTAGAAATGATTTACAAATATTAAAACTGTTATCCATTCATAATATATTTTTTCAATTATTTATAGTAAACATGAGTTCATTCAACAGAATCTAAACATGAATTTGATTAGAGATTTCAACTCGTCATTAGACTTATCACTAATGAGTTTCAATTAGACTTTAAAGCAATTAAAGGTTTTATTAAAGACCTTTTTATAAAATGATTTGGAAATAAAGTTTGAGCAAAGAATGCTATTATAATATGATTTTAATTTAGTTATGAAATTATTTTCACAATGTGTGCTCTCAAGTATAGGCGGATCATTGTTCGTGTCTATGAGTAGAATATCAGTGCCCTTAAGGCTATCTCAGCTCTGATCAAAACTAAATCAATACAATTAAATGCAAATTTTAAAGTAATGTTTGACTAGTAATAGTTAGTGATAATAAATTAAGTAAAAGATCAAATACATTAATAATTTATATTCTTTGTATTTTTTATTTTCATAAAATAGCATCTCTTAGTTATTTATTATCGCTAACTATTGCGAGTCAAACATTACTCAAAATTTGCATTTAATTGTATTGATTTAGTTTTTGATGAGAACTAAGATAGCCTTAAGGGCATTGATATTCTACACATAGACACGATCATAGATCCCGCCTATACTTGAGAGTACTTATTGTATAACTAATTTCATAACTAAATTAAATATAAGTTATTATATAAGTTATTGCCGAATATGAAACTACGTTTTCCCAAATCAAGATCAAGACTCTGTAGTAATGAATGTTTTGATGAAAATGTTATTTTACTTCATATAAGAATTAATAAACAAACAGTTTGAATGAAATGTGTGTTTAAAATATTAGCGATAGTAAAAAAAGCTGAGATAATGTTTAGTTTGTTTAATTTGCTTTTATGTCAAACAAGTTGAGCTCCACATGAAATAGGATCGCAGTTTTTGGGCTGAAAGTTCAGAAAAGATATATAAATATGCGTTTGAGAAGCCATAAAAAAGGAGAAATGTCCTAAAATATGGAGTTAAAGAAGGAGAGTGTGTGATATCCCGCGTGTGGCCCATATTTTAAAAGTGGGCACAACAACAGATATACTTCCAAACATGTATTGCATACAATTTCTGTATATTTCTCTTTCATAACTCGACCGGAAAATTGTAAAAGTGAAAAATGTTTTAAAAAGTGCAAATTTACTTTTATAAGCGTCTCTCTCCTACTCATCTTCTCTCTCATTCTGTCTGAGATCTGGTTTTTCGCATTTTCAACCGATTTTGACAGTTCGCCAGCCCTTAACTTAATCCGATCGGTGTTTAAATATATTACATTTTTGCGTGAATTATGATTTCAATTCTCCCAAATTAGCGCAATTGCACTGTTTTATAACTTGCAAAATAACTTTCAACTACTGTTATACAAATCAATTGTACAAACATAGCTAACATAGTCTGCTTTATTTTCAACACAAACCACCACAAAGTGTGTAACTCAATGTCAATTTCATTCTACAGTAGATTCACTTCTCTTATATTAGACTTTATATCTTTTCTGATACAATCAACTTCTGGTTATAGTATAGATAGATAGATATCAAATCAAATAAATTTTTTAAAACTTTTTTCCATATTTTAGTTTAGGTTTGCGCTCAATCTGTTTATCTATCATTTTTTGATTTGATTAAACCTAAAGTAGAGAGTGATATAGAGTATAATCAGAAACATGGGATCACATAATGAGTACGTTTAGATCACAAAAGAGAAAACAAACATTGCTATAAGAGAGCTATTTAATCATTGGCCGCCAGTAGATCATTATAAAGTTTGGTGTTATATTTAATTTATGGTTGTCAGTCATTCAGTTGGGCATTGATGGACGTTAAACACTATGAAGGGCTCGCCATAAATGTGAACAAAACAATATTGCACTACTATTTTGACTATAATAGCCATCAAGTCAAGAGTGAATTGACGGCAAAGGCATATGCAATACGCCCAGTGTTGCCGACTTTTCGGGTTTCGACCGGACAATCAAGTTTCGAGATCATTGTCCGGTTATTAAAAACGGACAATTAGAATAGACATTTTATATATGGTAAAAATTTTTAATAAATTCATGCTATACTAATATAAGCTAAACTTATAAATGACATAATTGTTTTTACAAAAACTATCGCAGCCATAATGCTATTACAATATGAAATTAATTTTTATTTGGCAGTTTGCAAAGTCAGCAACTATTTAAAGCCTTAAAACCTAATCATAAAATTGATTCATAAATGAAATTTTGGCTTCAGTTATAATTGCAATGAAAATCATAAATCTAATAAAATATATTCAGGTACGGTTCGCCTGAGACCAAAGGTGGCAACCGTGACGACGCCCAAATGGCTATTATTGCTTATCTCGCATTTTCTCAACTTTTAGATGTCTTATTAATGTTTAGCCAAAAGAAATGATGGAATATATGTTCGCATCAGAAAAATGAGAATAAAAAAAGAGCTCAACTTTGAGCTAATGAAATATTTAATGTTACTTAGAATAGAATTAATCCTATACAGTCTGATATACCGGACTTGAGCTAATGCCTGCACAACTATGAGCTAATTTTATTTTTTGGCACAAGTTCTTGTAGTGATATTAAAATGAAACAACAGTACAACAGTGTTTCCTATTAAATAAGTGATACAACACATAGATAAGCAAGTCTTTAATGTCAATCTCAGGAGTAGTTTGAAACTGATGTCTGCATTTGTTATCAAGTTTTTTAATACACTCTCTGCATGACTGCATTTTATAGATAAGCTTCAGATTTGCAAAAAACACAGCAACGACTAAACCATACTTTCTCTTTACTTCAAATTTATTATAAAACTATTAACCGCGAGAGTTAAGAAAATATTAAACTCTAAGCTCATACTAATTATCTTTTATCAGACGCAATGCATACCATGTGGTGATGGACGATAGCTGTGCACCGCTGCAGCTCTCGCAGCCGCCGCTGCCGCTGGACTTGCATAATAAGTTGCCGGATTGACGTGATTACCACTTCCATCACTCATTGAATGAAAAAATACGTCCATATCGTCTGGTACTATCATATTGCCAGTGGGTTCCATACGAGGCCCACCGTCTGTGTACCACCGATGAGCGGCAGCCGCAGCCGCCGCTGCCGAGGAAGCACCCGATTGTGTTGATGGATCACTATTAGGATTGTGCATATTGTCCATTATTCAAATGTTTGTAATGTGGGTTCGCTTTTAATTAAAACTCAATTAAAAACTTTAAAACAGCTGTTGGAATGTTATTAATTCAAATTTGTTGTACTTTAGTTTTGTCAATAATTCTATTCAATTCACAGAATATTTGTTCAAAACATTCAATTTAAAAAAGTCTTCAAAAGTTTTTTGCAATATTTCAATTAATTGATGAAATTGTTCTTAATATAAGACTTGCACTTAGTTTTGCACTAAAGAGGTATTAGATGTTTGAGCAAAACGATGATTCCTAAAGATAAATAAAGAAATTAATAATACAATTAATAATACAATTAATTAAAGACAATACAGAAAATATTGAATTTTAAATGAAAAAAAGAGGTCAAACTGTATGATAAACTACAAAAAACATTAATCCTTTAAATGTTTGAATACCTAGAATTGAGCTGATATTTAAATACACAATAAATCGTAAATAAGAGCCGAAAATCATTACTGTAATAAAAGACTCTAAATTTTTATGTTAAAAATAAAACACATTAAACTTTTTTTGAAAAAGTTCAAGCATTGGTCTCATACAGAAATAATTTATTTCCAGGAAACAGATATCGGCGCTCAAGTTTTATGTTAGTCAGCAATAAAAAAAGTTTATTCCAGTTTCAGAAGAGTATAAACCTTTACAAAAGCATTTAGTATTAATATGTAAATCATATATTTCTTATGCCTTTCTATTCTTTATTAAATATAATCATATCTATTATAACATTCTATTTTCATTTCATTCATATTAAAAGTAACAAAAATGACTGAGTCTTACCGTTTAATTGAAATAATCATAATCACGAACAATAATAGTATAGCATTTGATTTATTAATCGGTAAACAATTATGTAATTTAAAGATGCGATAATAGATTTGCGAAAATAACTTCTCACTATTGGCAGCAATAAAATTAGTGTAACTGACAATCACTGATAAGATGCAAATCAATGTGATTCAGATCATTATCCATTTGAGATAAAATAATTGATTAGAAAAAAATAATCAGAATTGAATCGTTAATAAACGCCGGGTTTAGAGATAAAACTTTATAATAGATTCGTTGGCCAAAAAAGTACGAAACACTTAAAGTCGAATAGAGAAATGCACGCGACTCTCAAACATACATACATTCAGCCAGCATTCACTTGACTGTAAGCAGGAATGTTTTCTCTCCGATTTTCAAAACTGGTCTGAGAAGATGATCGGATCGCATCTCTTTCATCCATATGAACCGTTGCGGTTCCCTTAGGATAGGAGGGGATGTGTTTGCCATTGCATGCCTGCCAAAAGTGAAGTGTGTATGCATTATAAACGCGTTCGGGGGATATCATTGAAACTGTGGGGGCTTCAGAGCATGGCTTAAACTACACTAAGAAGGTATTAACTCTTGTTCCCCCGCTGTTAGTGGCGCCAGTCTTTAGTATAAACTCTTGAATACTTATAGCCAATCCTAATGTCATATTATAGTGAGAAAGGCCGTACTAGTGCACGCCCGCCGTCTCATTATGAGTGCACATTCATTTTTTAATGTCGCACATTCTTCACCACAAAAAGGGGCTTCACTTCACGTCAATATTACTATTTGGCCACACCTTGTGATTAATAGTTCCCTTAGGAGTAATGCTAAGAGGAGGACTTTCTAGCAAATGGGTTGACACCCTTTTTATATTAGCATTGGATAGAGTGTGTTATGTATGGATACAGCGTATGCATGCATTCACAATACAAACAACTGGTGCATCACTCTATGCATCTTTCTGTGCACCACAACTATAATATTGAACTACTATTACAACACTATATGAGCACTACTCAGTCACTGCTAACTCAGTCTTATTATCATTGGGATCAGGGTGTTATCCATAGGGATGCCTGTTTGGGGGAGGCGTACCCACAACAATATTCACAGATATAACAATAGTTTTATATGCAATGGCTTCGGTTGTGATAGCATTGTGTTTGTCATGAGTTCACACCATCGCTATTACTATTACAAGAAAATGAATTTTTTTTTTCATAATAAACAGTGAAATCGACAAAATTATTCAAATAGTTGTAAAGTAGTTCTGAATTAGTTATGCATAAGTTGTACACATTATATATAATACAAATTCAAATCTTATGACAATGTCTTCTCATCCTTAATGACTTTCAATAGAATAATCAGAGAATTTTTGAAAAAATTACTTTCAAATGTGATTCGGAAATGTATGTTCTGTTGCATGAAATAAATTAATTTCGATTTTGACGGTCAAAGAAGTAAACAACAAAAGCAGTCTTTTGCAAATACATCTGTATTTGAAGTCAATATTGCAAAGAGAAAAAACAATGTTTAAACTTTGATTAATATTACATTATTATTAATTTCAATGATTGTTGAATGGTTGCCCAAATTGAACATGTTCTGCATTTTCGCTTTCATTATTATTATTATTATTATTATTATTATAACAGTACATAAAAAAGATCATAATAGGTCGTTAAAACAAGGTCTTAACATTCATCAGAGGATGTTAGATAAGACTATGACCAATCCCACCATATAAGCCATTAATCAATTCATTGTTTGATTATATTCTATATATTCTAGCGGTAAAGCTTTTATTAAGCAAATCATATAAAATAAAAGTCACCCAAATTTAAATAGATTTTCCTCTGTTTTACTTTTGTTCAACTTTGATCGTAACCTACTTTGTCATTCATAAAATGCTTAACTCAATTAATTATTTATTATTGTTTATTAGTTTTGGTTAATTCGATCAACTTTTATAACAGCAAACAAATTGATTTTTTAGAAACTTTATATTATGTGAACAATTAATAGTAAATTTATCATAAATTATCTCTGAAAGTGATAATTAATTTAAGTGATACTCGATATTGATTAGAGGTTATAAAAACTAAGTTATAAAAGTAAACTAAAACTATATTCACAATTAAAATTCAAGGAAAGTTTTGTGTATAAAAAAGTTAGATATTATCGATTATATCCATTAGAAAATTATAAATAAACTCAGAAGTTGTGGAAGTAGTTCTCTCATTACCTCATTTGTCTAATCTCTCATGAGTTTCATTTCTAAAAAAACAAGTCAATGACTCGAAACAATAGCAATAAATAACTAATAAAAGTTTACTTTTGAGAAGCAATACTAAAATGGCATTCTAGTTAATTCCTATTTATTGATGAGCGAATAAAAACTGTCCTCGCTCTATACAAGTCCTATACATGTTTTATGTAAGTTTATAAACATTTATTTGAATAATTAAAATCTGGTATAATTAAAGTTGAAAACAGACTCAAATAGTTTCGACAAAAAACTCAAAAGAGGCAAACCATTAGAGAAGAAATGCAATAATCCTTCGCTACACAATTATAAGTCGCAAATCATTGAAAGAGCCAAACAAAATAACGAGTCTTGAATTTCTAGTCTTTGTTTCTTGTGGTAATTATTTGTAAGAGATTTTTTGTCGTTTATGCCTTGGGCTAGAATTAGTTCGTATACAGAGAATGAATGCACAAATCAAGGAATTGTATGTGAATGGAGTTTTATAGCGTCGTTTTTAGTGATATGTCTTCTCTAACATTCAAATTTACGACTGCATTGCTATGAAAAGCCAAAATCACCAAAATGTCAGTCAATATATGCATAGCTCAGAGCCACTAAACTGTCACTATATAAATGTGAAGCTATTCTTCTAAAGCAAATGGTGTGGCATTTGATACGAGACTCAAAAGGGACACCACAGACAACTCAAATTATTTCGAGACATAAGAAAAACAATAATACAGTTAATGTGAAGCTATATATCATTATCATATCTTTTTTGTGTTGGTCTTTTTTTTGTTTTGTCCAAATACCAAATCTGCAAACTTAGGACAGAGTTATAACAGTTTCAAGTATTCTATTTATCTAATCTTAATTTGAATTAAATGCCTTTTGGTTTGCACTTCTAAAAAGCCTTATGTTTAGAAATAGATTAAGATTTGGTCGTATCGATAGTGGCTTTTAGACAGGAATTGGGTTTTGTGACTCATTTTACGATCGGTCTTATCAGTATATGTGGAAAATGCAGTCAAGTTGACCACTAGGACGCCATTGCAGACAAGGAAACAAGTCGTTCAAAGTGATAATCAAATACCTCGTAAAATAGCTTAACGAGAATTGTTTTAGCAATAATCGTATCCCTTTCTCACACAAACTTTCTTATTGTAGATTTCGTTCGATATAAATGTTTGCGAAGCAGTTGTTTGGCTCAGAAAAGAGGCAATGATTGTCGATTGGAAACAACCAAAAAGGGCCTCTCATTCAGAAATAAAATCAAAAAACCATTCATTGTTGCCATGAATGAGAGTTTGTTATTGACTTTAAGTAGAAGTACAAAAAATATTCAACAGTACGTGTTGAGAGACAATAAAATAGTGTCACACTTTTGCTTTCAAGTTATGTAGGATTTGAGAGTAAGGCTTTTGTAATAATGAAATTATTATTTTCCAAATAACAAAAGCAATAAAATTTGGTTCAATTTTTTGTTCAAAGTCTAAACAAAACAAATGGAGAGTTACTTATGTTGGGTTGTATTTTACATGATTATACTCAAAAAATATATGAACACGACTTTGTCTGGTCTCATACGAGAAATAGATGACTATCAAACAGGAAGAAGGGATTGGCACCGAATATGGGTTTTTCTCGGGTCTGCAAATTTATATTTTGAGAGAAAAACGAAAACTTGAACTTTTTTATGTGATGTGCGAATATTAAATCGTGCAATTATGTCGAGGCATAAGTAAGTGAACCATTTTATTCATGTTCTAGCATTTGGAAAAACTGGTGACATATTTAGTGTGTGGTATACTATTGCAAAGTCCCGTAGAGAAGCGACGAGATGACCAGTGATAACAAGAGGTTGAGTGCCTGTATTTACAGATAAGTTGGCATTTCTCGAAAGAGTGCAGAACTCAGCACACAATACTGCTATTCAACGGATGCCAACTTCTTGTACAGGGAATGAAGAGGCCCTTAAATCCAATGTCTAATGTCTCTTAAATATCGACTGGAGCCAAGCGTTGGACACGTTCAATGACTTGAATTTCTTGGGCGCCTTTTTGGCATTTTTTCCAAGTAGTTTAAAGGCATTCATAATTAATGGCAAAATACTATTGGACATGTCTGTCGTTGGATTCATTTGATTGATTCTTAGCTTAAAACTAAATTAATTCATAATATGCACATAATTTATTGAATATAGTTTTCTAATTTATTCTACTTTAAGATATTTAATTATGGATTCAAATGTACATAAATTTTTCCTAATTGGACTAAAACAAGAACAACATCCGAGACGTCTAAAAGTTTTTTTCTGAAGATTTATCATTTGAGGAAAAAATAGTTTTCAATTCAGCAAAAATATCAAATAACATGAGTTAGTTATTGCAGAATAAAAATTAAAGATTAAAATATGATATCAAATAAAAGTTTGATTGCAGTATAAATATCTGAAAAATCTCATAAACTAATAATAACTATTTTGATAACATTTTGTAAAAAGAAATATTGTTCGTTATAAAGTTGAAAACTTCATTAAAATCTCAGCACAAACTACTTGACTGTTAAACGTATTCTTGTTGTCTAATAAGCTGAAAATATATGAGATATCATAACAATTGACTTAATCTAGAGATTTCTTTACAGAACATGTTTAAACTCATATAAATAAAATCCATTCTAAGAGGATTTCCCGGTTGTGGCAAAAGTTTTTTAGAACTCATTAAAGCTTAAAGACTTGATTGTCTGTCTGATTGCTTGTCTATTCTCTTTATTTGACAATAAAATAAATAAAACTCAAAGAATTACAGCATTTCTAAAATTATTCAATAATAATGAAAATAAGCTTTTAAAATTGTTTCAAATTTGAATAGTATTTCATCTGCACTATTAGAGCATTAGATTAATAATATTGTCAATTAATAATAAATATATTTATAATATTAAAAAGTGTTAATAGAAAACTTTACATTTAAATAGTTTTGAGCTGCAAATAATTCAAAACATAAATTTTATTCACATAAAACAGATTAATTAAAATCAATTAAGTTTGTGTACAATCAGACCAATTATTAAAATGAAAAATTGCAAATAATATGAGATCTTTAATGATTAGTATAGAGCTAAGTCAGCCTTTAAGCTGGTTTCCAATCCGATAATAAATGATCACTTCTCATAAGAGTGTTGACTATAGAGTGCCTCAACCATTGACATCAAGATTTCACTACTAATAACATTTCATTAATGAGCCAATGATTGTCTTAAATGTATTCAAACTTTGATTATCTCATAATTGAAACCAAAAAAGATTTATTAATCTGAGAAGAAGTTAATTAGAAGTTCAAAAGTATGGCAATAAACAAAGTCATTGTAAGCAATTAAAAGGATTCATAAAACAAAGACTGAGATTCATGAGTTGGTCTATTCATAAGTCTTAATTTGCTGAACTAGCTTTTGGTCTTATGGTTTTTTACCATCAATAATAAAACATATTTAAAGTATAAGAATAGCTGCAAAAAAGGAATAATGAAGACATATTGTCAACTGGTTTGTTCGCATGAGCGACCAGTCATGCCTTAATGATCGCATACAAACGGCTTTAATAGAGAATTAGAGAGAAAGTTGGGATAAATAAAGCCTAAATTTCAGGTAAGAAAATACCTAAAGCGACATTTCAAGTCAAATGAGGTGACAGAAGAGTCAGTCTGGAGTCTAAGTGTCCACAAAACCCAAATGAGCATAGCTTTTCTTAAACAGTTTCCTTTCATTTTCTTTTCTCATAATAACATTTAAGTAAATTTGGACAAACATTTATTGTGAACCATTTGAGTGTAAATATAATAATATTCTACCAGTAGGTATGAACTGGAGGCTACAGTGCGTTTACAGTGCATTTACAGCGCGTTTACACTGTAAACTGCATATAATTTCTATAAATGTTTTATATGCATTCATAATATACTCTATATAGGTATTCATTCCAGTCATTCCTATTTTTATAATTCAGAATGAGATGGTTTGATGTGACAACAGTGGACGACTACGACTACCACCACAACCACCATATATGCAGTCTGTTTACGCATTAGACCATCTCTGATGTCCCTTTAGGCCTCTTCTCTCATATTTGTGCATTGAATGTATGGATTGGAGCCTCGAATCGAAGACTGAACACACACACAGACCATATCTGATGTAGTCGTAAAATGCCTAGAGCTTGATTCGCATCGTTTTTATTATAGATAAGGGAAGATGAGAAAGAGAGGAAAGATAGGAAAAATACTGCTCTACTCAAACCTATATCATTTCAAGTCTGATAGTGATTCTGGTGGCGACGCATCAGTCTTCAACCAGATATAGACTCATCTCAAGACAACATTTAGATATACTAAGCAAGAGTATATAGACGTTTGAGGCAGTTTACTAAACAAAATATTGCCCACTTTGATATTTTGACATTCATCTACTCCTCTGATCTAAACTGGATAGCCCTTTATCTCAATGCTAAACATTGATTTATTAACGTGTTTGACGATAAGGTGAATAAATTACTTCAATGATTATTAAACCTAAAGTCTAACAAAGAGGCGTTTATTGCTCACACCTTTCCATTTTTTCATTGATTTTTTCCTCATTCTCGAGACTACAATACAAAACAGTTTTGCATCATTTAGATTATGCCATAAGACTATCGTTGATAAAGAAATATTCGCATAACGTTTATTCACTTATAAAAAGAGTAAAGATTTACTTCGAAAAAACTAAATTGTGAAATAATTGCTTTGCAGATAAACGTTATTATGTTTTCTTGTTTTCACCAATTTATTACCACAATTGAGTCTCTCATAAATAGACTCTTACTAGAAATCAAATATTTTATTCATTATTTGAATAAAAGTAACATTAGGTTAAAAGCATAGCAACAACGGGGACGGACAGTATAATCAACAATTTTATAGCTCATCACTTTTGGCTTCAGTGGAGAAAATGACAATCGAAGAAGTGAATCATAAATTGGGTTTACATATGATATACAGATATATTATTGAGGCATATATTTTATAGCTGAACCAAATGTATATTGGGCTCAAAATCATAGCTATTAGTGTCAATTGTCGCGACATTAAAACCAAAAGTATAACTCCAATTATTGTAAAGGGTTTTATTGGCGACAGATGTGCCCGAATAGTTGTGGCAATGGTATAATACCAATTGTATATAATACCAATTGCGTATATAATACCAATTGTATATGTCTTGACTTGTAATTGTCATAACAATTCTCAATCAACAAAATGATAAATAATAAAAAGCTAATCCAAAAAAGAAGGTTTTAAGTTCTAGACATAATGCATATGGACTTAATGGTAAAGAAGCACAGAGACATTCTTAACTAATATCAGACAATCTTATCATTAGAAATATCAAAGAATTCTCGTATTCTAGTAGCATAACGTTGCGATCTTAAGCATTTATAACGTTGCGATCTTAAGCATTTACAGATTAACTGTACTGTAATATAAAGACCGCAAAGAATGCCAAACATTGTCGTCAACTAAAGCCACTATTGAGATAAGACCAAAAAACAAAATTACAAATCTTCAGGAATATAAGAACTGACTCATTATCAAAGGTGAAGATAAGTTTTCAATGTATCGCATCACAGGTACTGACATCAAGAGCTTCTTTTCTTCCAAAAATTAACATAAATTTAATCTGAAAACAGTTTATTTTAAGTGCTTATAAATGATTTTTATCAATGATTTAAAACTCAAGTTTGTATCGATAATAAAATGAACGATAGTTTAAAATGATCTTATTTTAAGGTAAGAAAGGGATGTTTATTTGCATTTGAAAAAGACTTACCTCTAAGAAGTGTGTGATAAGGTCTAATCGAATTAGAGCCGTGGCTTTTTATTTAGTCCCGAACTGTTAAACAGCTGTAAATCTTGAGTGGAAGTACTCTGTAATCAGTTGTACTCTCAATGAGATTATACCAAACAGAGATATGGCTGCAATCGCTTTATATCACTCTCTCCTAATTCAATAGATGACTTATGCATCGAACATATACACGAATATATTCAATAATATTTTTATCAGTATTAACTCCAGACTCAATCTCATCGCCTATTTTAATCGATTTTCGCTTTTCATCGCTGATGCGGTCGAACTTTGTATAACATCAGAAAATCTTGATATCAGAATACGTTTGATATTCAGTACTGTAGACTCTATGATGTGATCCGCGCAAGTCCTTAGAGAGAGAAAGAGATGCCAACATCTCCGCATCTTATATGAATCGCGATTTTCCAATGAGATTTCTGGCATCGGTTGACGTGCTTTCTATATGGTTTGCCGTACAAACGGCTCAATGGGTGGGGTTCTCAACACAATTGATGTTCGTCTTGATGTTGATGATGATGATGATGGCGATGCTATGTGTGACTTTGCCTGTGATGCCCTTTCACGGATAACCTATGAGCGAATATATCACATCATATTGTATATAAAATGCATGGCTCATCACCGATTCATACTATGCCATCGAGTAAACACATCATTAAGCATTAATATGATATATATTCTAATATCAAACCCATTTATTTATTTGCATTCTCTCTCTTATCGCATCCCATAATAAATTATTTTTTTCCTTTTAAACATATTTTGTTATTTGTGATTCTTGGAAGACATTCTTGAAAAAGATTATATTTTGGATCAAAGTTATCAAATTCATATTTCTTAAGTCTTATTACTATAAATTACACCACAAAAACATTGAAAATATCATACATTCACACGAAAAAAGTTATTAATATGTAAGTTATTAACTTTTTTGTACAAAATCTATTTGACACTATTTTCCACTAAAATACAAATGTTTTAAATAAATATCATTAAAACAAAACGTTCTTATCTACAAATGCAAGAGTTGAAGCGAAACAGTAAGCTAAATAGATTGTACTTATATAATTAAACTTAAATAGAAAAATCAATTTTTTATTAACCCATGAATTAAAATAAAATCAATTTATTTTTAATGATTTTTTAAAACAAAGATCAATTATATTTTTAATGGTTGTTTCATTATTTTAAAATATTCGTTTCAAAAATTTATTCAAATTTTAATTTCAAAAATCTTTAAAAGGTTAGCTCAGGAGATCTAAATATTTTTTCATGTGTTCAACTGATAACGAGCTCTTATTAGAATTAATGAGCAATAATATCAGCTAATAATGACTTAATCTATACATAGTTTAATAGATATGTCAACTTTTCAAAATGTTTTATGAATTATTTGTGTCAAAATTATGAAATCACATAATTTGAATGAAGGCTTTGAAAGTTTTACAAAACTTTTTTAATCTTTTATCCCATCGCAACAACTTTTCATCCACTAATAGTTATTATAATCCTATTTATTTATTTGCAATATTTATGAGCATTTTTGCTATCGCTGAAGATCTCGATATCATTAATTATTGATAGAAAAGTGTGAAGTTTTAAAACAATTATTTAGTCTAAGCTTATATTAAAAAGTATTTGTTGTGATACTTGATTTAGATAGTGATTCTTTTGATGATACACAGAATATTCTTGAATTGCAGTCTAAATAAATTACTACTACAGGTATTTTAATAATGCTAAAGATTTCATATATTGTATTAATACTATCAAATATAAATGACTTCATAAATAGAGGGGAAATTAATTATATTTGACTTTATATGAAGGTATGTAATACGTTAAAAGTTTTGTTATAAAAGAGTTTTAATTGCATTTGTATTCATCCAATAGAAGTTATTTTAGTTTTTAAAGCCTAAGTCAATTTGATTGACGGATTATTGACGTTTTGAGAGTGAGGTTCTCAAAATTTATTGATAATGTCCGTATTCAAAACTGGATCTTTAAAAAAGTTGTTTTAAATGGTTCTCTAATTCTTAATAAATGATTGATCAAAATTATTTTATTTTTAAACTGTTATTCAAAATAAATAGATTTGAGTTTGAATTAAATTTAGAAAATTTTGTTTTCACTTTTTTTAAGATTTGGATTCACAGGAAATTCAAAACTAAGCAAAAATTCAACATCTTTTAGGAATATATTGAATGAAATTTGTGAATTCTGTCAGTTTGTAATTTAAGAGTGAAAAATGCAGAAACTTAATTAAATACAACTCGAAAGTGTGATATGTGATGACATTCCGATCCATTCAAATATTAGCTTAGTTTATCTTTTCATT
The DNA here is from genome assembly GCA_034697745.1 of Nothrus palustris. NCBI lineage: Eukaryota > Metazoa > Arthropoda > Arachnida > Sarcoptiformes > Nothridae > Nothrus > Nothrus palustris. The sequence continues at coordinate 27,174 of JAQGAN010000002.1, forward strand.
CATGTTCGGTTACAAATCACACTCATATTTAAAGTGATCCAACACTTAATGCCAGTTTAGCTCAACTCAAGTATTTGAAGAGTAAACTCGCAAAACTCGGCTTAATTGACATAAACTTTGAACTAAAACTTATTTGCAAAAAGTCTATCTAACTATTATTCTACTGGAATGTTGTGAAATATCCGAATGTAAATTACAGTATAAAATGTAGGGCTACTTTTAAGACAAATTTTATTTCTTTAATGTCATATATATTTAAGATTTGAATTAAGACTTTTGTGATATGACTTAAAAGTTGCTACTTATAAGAAGTTAGAGCGAAACTAATATTTATTTATTTGTATTTTTTAGTGATTAAAATTACTTAAAATTACTTAAAATCTAATGCTTAACAGACATAAAAATAATGGTCTGAGATTGTGATTTAATCAAACATATATTTTTATGAAGTTCAAAGTCTTTAAAGTATTTAAAAGTTAGTGTCGCATTTGTTTTTTATTTAACTACAACTTTAAAATTTGATATACAGTTATGAGATTCGATTAGATTAAAACATATGGACTTCTTGTTTATTAGTTAGTTATGGTTGAGTTATTTTGTTAGGTTAAAATTCATTTTATCTCAATTTATATCTTTAGATAAAAGAGAAAAAATAAAGAGAATATAGAGTAATCTAAATGATTGTTTGATTTGAGTTATCACGAAAAGTGATCGCATTTACACAGTTTATGCTATAAAAGTGGTGCTCACGAAAGAGAAGCACGAAATTCAGTTGTTTAAAGCATTCAGTAAAGCGTCAATAATGAAGTTGCGAGTGTGGAAAGAATATACACTTTACTCGTCTCTCTAATGCAATACCACATTATACTGCACTATACGTTTGTCCACAATATTTGCTGTTTCAAACCTAAACCTTTGCAATAACTCTCTAATCACTATAATGTTATTAATTTAATGACTCTTTAAATTACAAAACTATCTCATTTTTGTTTTGTTTTAAATGTAAGGTATGTTTGAAAGTATTTTAAATTTAATGTTTGTCGTCATTTTGATGTTATTTTGAATTGAATCGGTTCGCAGTTGATTATACGCTATGTTTTATAAGCTAAGCATAGTTTATGTGCGATCTTTTCCCACGATTTTCTTGGGTATGATTTTAGGATAACTGGTTTAAAAACTTATGAAATTCATATTATGAAGCATTTCATTGGTGATTGTATTTCTTTTGTCAACTTATAAGCATAAACTTATATAACATGACTGGTGAATGTGGTGATTGTCTTCATGCATTTGCATTTGATGAAGAGCTTAACTGCCTTTTGTATAGTGAACTCACTATTTAGTCACTGCACACATCCACACATATCTGGCGACACGCGTTTCTTCTATACCAACAGTAAAAGTGATTTTTCGACCGATTTTCAATCCGTTCAAAGCGTAACAACATTTTTCTTTATAGTATTTTCAATACAATACTCCCCTATGTGTTACCCAAATGTTATATAATAACTGTGAGAGTGGAATATCGGGAAAAGGAGGTTATGTAAACTTTAAAAATGATAAAATAAAGTAACTATAAATTTAAAAGCACAATATATAATAATATGGTGTATATTATTATAATGACAGCTCAGCCCTAATCGAATATCTGGCAAAATATGAATAACAACTAACTATTAAGTGCAGCTTCTATTTTCTCTTAATGTCATTGCTTTATATACAATACAAGTATTTATAACTGACAGAAAACAAGAGAATTTACGCCCATTTCCTCTAACACTAAAGGGATGTCTTTCTATTGTTGTGAATGAATTTAATCAACAAAACTTTATTCAAGTATTGATTTCTAATTTTAAATCGCATATAAATCTCTTAGTCTCTCAATTGAGTTCATTGATTGATATTATTTTTTGTTGAATGGCTTCAAAAATGCAACATTTTTGCCATATTGTCATTTACATCAATAATTTAAAAGGAGATGCACTTTATTTCTTCAAATAGAAAATATTTAATGTGGTTCATAACTCTTATGAGTCGACTGAGTGCCTCATAATTTAGAGGAATACGCATTTATATAACATATCACTATCACATACATATCACTCATGGTCTCATCTAATCTTACAGTGCACTCAAACGTGTCTTACAGTTTATGTTTTACAGCTTAGATCGCAAATTAACAAAAAAAAGCAAAACATGCGCTTTATGTTTGGCCACAAATAAAATATTTAATATAGAGCCTGGAGTAAGCTTTTGCTCTTTTTTAGCAAATACAAGTCCTGATGGCGCCAATATATAAGGGTATATATTGAAAGCCTTCAGAGTGGAATAGCATTATCATATAGAGATGCTGTGTTTGATGGTGTCCTCAGAGGATGCGCTTCGATGAATGCTGAGGCCGATACCGCAATGCGATAAAAACGATAGGCTCTTCTTAGCCCATCGTTGTCTACATTAGGCCCTACTTATTACCAACTTTTGCGGTAACTTATATTTAGTTTTATGAATGGATTTGCATGAGTTGTAAGAACTGTGTTTAGCATAGACTGCATTTATAAATATGTTTACGAGTATATATCTGTTTCATAGATTTTAGCTTTAGTTAATTCAAATGTTCAACAATTTCATAGTAAACACTGTAAACATTGCAAACCCTGTAATTCAAACAGACCGCGAGTCTCTTTCCGATATTTAAGACTAAATTAGTGCTACTCTTGACATGAGTGCATACAAATAAGTTTAAGACGCCAGCACTTCAAACAGAAGCTTTCATTTTTCTCATACTTAACTAATATAATTAAAATTTAGAAAAACTCTTGGAATGCATTCTCACTCCTTTATAATAACATAAAAATATATTAGAAGCCATTTAGAGAGTGAAAATTGCTGTTATTCTGGTCTAATTCACTGAAATGCAGTATAGCTCACTATCTAAATAATTTACCCCAAAATATTTTATCAATTTTTTAAGCTTTAAAAAATTATCAGATCCTCATTACGAATACTTTGTTATGAGAGCTATTTTTATGTGCATTCGATACTAATCTCTTATTTAATTAAACGAAACTTAATATTTTAATACTGTATTATATAACTCGTGAACATTTACTTGAATACTGTTATAAAATATGAGAAAATGCGGGAATTGATTATGAAGTACATGACATTCTTTGCTAAATTATTGTTATTATTGTCCAGTATTTGGAGTCGAAAACAGTTGAGAACAAAATAAAGTAGAATGAGTTGAATTTGAACGTTTGTGGCTCATCAGTCATGACGAAAATACTTGATTTGGATGTTGATGAGTGCATGAGAGCCAAATCGAGAGGAATGAACATGCAATAAATGCATTGAGGGCTAGATATTACTTATACTCAGTATAAATATATTTATGTATAGATACGATTTCAATAGAGAAAAGCAGGAATAGACAGAACGAAAATAGTTGGGGAGGGAAACTCTTATCTCACTAAACCATACAGGAGGTGCCAGTGTTCATATTGAAATGTATACTTAGCAATCATGTTTGATACCCATACCAAACATATATCTTAAAATGCTTCATATATGCATTTGCATATACAGTACAATACACTCAACTTTTGATAATAGCTTAGCTTAATATTAGATTATGAAAAAATCTATTTTATATTTCATTTTTAAGGTAAGCTTAAAATCGATGGGCATATTATCAGGTGTCACATGTATTATAGTTTTAGAATATCCTCTCTTTCTATGAGTTAAATAGTTTTACGATAAGGTTTTGAGTGATTACTCGAGAGGAGAGAGAGAGAGAGAGAGAG
>JAQGAN010000003.1:0-30275 GCA_034697745.1 Nothrus palustris
AGAAAGTTTAATCTCTAAGTTTAGTTGATTATAAATATATATGTATTTTGAACTAAAGGAAAGTAATCCCCGCCACTGTTTTATTATGAAGGGATTGTACACTTTCATTAAGCTTTTCTTCCATATCTTCAACTTATAGAATTCAAGTGAAAAACATTCAAATATACTTTCCATTTGTTTATAGAAAGTATGCAAAACCCGGATCTTATTAATAGGTTATCTTTTAATAATAATTTATTTTAGATTTAATTATTTCTTATTTAATAACAATACCGCTCAATAAATATCAATACAAATCCATAAACTGAGAACAACATATTTAAAACTTATATTTTTGGTAACAATGAAACAAATAGGTGAAGACCCACTTGCAATGTCGGTCGAATGCGGCCATTGCGGTCGGTCACCAACATCCACATTCAAATATGAGTTCAGCACTGCTCGACATTTGGAAATCATATGGTATCCGAGGCTTATGGAGAGGCTGTACCGCTTCCATGACTAGAGTAACAATTGGGGGATCAATACAATTGTCAACTTTTTCATCGGCTAAAACTTTCATCGAAAGAACGAAGGTTTGTCTTATTAGTTCCGCTCAAAACTTTTAGACAGTTGTAACGTATGTTTTACTATATTATTGGAATAAAAATCATAAAATTGATTCTATAAGTGATAATCTTATCATTAGATAATACCAAGTGATAGTTGGATTTCAACATTGGCCGCGGCGACGCTCGGAGGCATTGCAGTGACGGCTCTCATGACACCATTCGATGTGATATCGACGCGACTTTATAACCAACCCGTTGATGATAAGACCGGTCGAGGACTCAAATATTCGGGAATTTTTAACTGTATGTACAAAATATCTAAAACTGAAGGTATACTCGGGTTTTATAAAGGGTGGTCGGCATCACTGCTACGTCTGGGACCACACACTGTACTGAGCCTTCTCTTCTGGCAAGAGCTCAGAAAAAAGTATTTCAAATTCCAAAATAAGTTGCAGACAAATAATATTAATAATAATAATAATAATTTGGGAAAAATTACGTCTACAACAACTTAACGATTAAGTTACACATCAAATATGACAATTTTTATTCTCAACTATTTTAAGAAAACCAAATATTCTTATAATTATGTTTAATAAGAAGACTCATTTGTTGAACATTTTTATTTTTGCTATGTATTGATTACTATGAAGTTAACTATAAATATATATAACTTTGCAGCTAATAATACAAAATGTTCAACAATTGACCCCTCACTTGTTAGACATGCTGTGGGTTTTATAATATTGTTTGTGATACTTTTTCAAATATCATATTTGTTGATAATGTTATTTATTGATAAATTCATTGATGAATATTATTTTTACATATTTTATATATGACTGAAATTTTATATAAATTTTTTGTAAAGTAATAAACGACGAAATTTGAATGACAAACAATCTATGAATAAAAGTCTGTTATAATTATAGACTTTGAAAATTTATTAACTTATTGTTAGTACAGAGTTATGAACAAATTGAATACATTTACAGTTTTGAATACTAGAAAATAAATAGTTGTTGAGATTAGATAAATACTTAATGGAACGTTCATTTTCTTGGAATTTTCAAGCCTTAAAGTTTATTATTATTTACTTCTGAATATCATATTTGTAGTTCATATCAATTCAATTGATTCATTTGTGTTCAGGTCTGCAGCGATGAACGTATGCTATCAATTATGTACAGTTAGAGTTAGACTTCATTTAAGTTAGAGTTACACTTCATTTAATTAACTAATTAACTTAAATTAACTATTAGTTAACTTAAATTAACTATTAATTAACTTAAATTAACTATTAGTTAACTTAAATTAACTATTAATTAACTTAAATTAACTATTAATTAACTTTAATTAACACTATTTAATAAAATACCCGAAATTGAAATATCATCTGAATGTCGGACACAATTCATTCCAGAAGGACATTTGCATCTGTTTAGAAATATACAAATCTTATCAAAACTGTTATATAAGCTTTTATTAAACTGTTTTCTGTCAAACAAATGACTCAAAAAATTTATCTTAAGAGTAATTTTGTTATTTATTTAATCATTTGGAGTTGCAATAGATTTGAAATACTATTTTGATAATGACTTATCAACATTTCATAAAATAGATTAAACAAAATATAATATAAAAGTTGAAGAAATGTAAGTAATCTCAAGCATTATATAGATCTCAAGCACAATAGGGTAAGAGGAATACCAATGCAAGTTTATAATTGACATAATTGCGAGTCACATGTTTTGTGTTGTTTTTGAGTAAACAATGATAACAATGTATTATAGTTTTCATTGACGGAATTTTAGAATAATTTCATAGTTATTGCTCACTATTTGCTAAACTCGTAATTCATTAAATATGTGATATATTAATATTGATAAACATAGAAATTACTGTATATGATTGGACTTACGGACTCGCGACGAAATAGTTAAAAGTTCTGACATAAGGTCTATACACTTCCCAACCACAGGGTGTCGAACGTGAACAAGTCTGGGCTCCTGTACTCCTCTATTGTAATAAATAATCCAATTATTACATAATTACATAATCAATACATTTTCAAACATTTTTATCAACAAAAAACTTTGAAAACTTTGAAACTTTGAAAACTTTGGAACTTTGAAACTTTGAAAACTTTGGAACTTTGAAACTTTGAAAACTTTTTCGCAATATTTGTTTACGAATCAGTAATACAGCAAAAAGTGTTTTACAGGCAAATGATGTCTACTTTGAGAGTTAGAGTACATTACATTAACGATGTTATTAAGATTAAATTTATGTTTAGTTGCATACCATTAACTGATAATAGAAATGGAGGTCTTCGAAGGGTCATTCAGCAAATGGTAAACATAACGCATATTTCAAAGGTCAGGTACTCATTAAAAGATTACACTAATAAATGCTTCAAATTTTCGTAAGTAAATTGAGCGTAAAATAATGTTTAAATAAGCCATAAAACAAGTTTAAGTTAGATATTAGTTAAGGCATTCTTAAGTTAGATGTTAGTTAAGGTATTCTTAAGTTAGATGTTAAGGCTTTCTTAGGTTAGATGTAAAGGCATTCTTAAGTTAGATATTAGTTAAGGCTTTCTAATAATGCCTGATATTTATTGAATAAGAAAAAAACTAAATGAAAGCTTTAAAGTGAACTTACCTTTAAATATAAAGCTGATGACAATTGTAAGACAAATATCAGAAAAATGCAGGAGGCGATTACCATAATTTTAACGCACGGTTTTATGGTCATTGTGTATAATAATAGATAAGGACAACGGCCAGAGAACTTTTGCAAGCAATTTGTCTTATCGGACAATTACCTTATAATCGATTGGCGGCTAAATTAGTTTACAATAATAAGAAGCACAGCGTTTACTATTAAACTAAACTTTTGTCAACTCATAAAGCGATCGAAATGTGGAATAAAGTTCTTAACCAAAACTTCTTATAAACGAAGACCCGAATAACGTCCCGCCCAATAATGAAAGTGCAGGTGAAGTAACCATAGAGACTGAGTCGGGCTCTATTGGTCGCACTCCACCTCTCAGAATATTCGCAACTTTCTTAAGCGATGATTATATTTATAGAGAACAACGACAAGAATATAACATTCGATACATAAAACCTAAATAGCGTAGGCGTTCTCCTCGTTCACTAGAAACATAAGAAACTCAATACCCAATCAACTGATCCTCCTCTTCTTCTGAGTGGACTTAACTTCTAATTACAATCAACTTATAAATAGAGCGAAAGCATAAAAAGATGAATTGAGAGCTTATATCAATTTCAGCTTTTGTTTGCGTTTCATCAAAGTTAGTGCAATCCAAATATATTGCAACAGTGGGTGACCACATTTGCAGTGCATCATATCTGGACAAAGCTCATATTTTGCAAATTTTCATGTTTATACTTCCTTATAAAATAGTAAAACTTAAATTTTTTTAAACAATTATAAGCAATATTTAACAAGGCTTCATTGGTCCAGTTATTGCCTAACTCTCAAACTTTGCTTTTAAATGCATTTCAAGGCTATTAACACTACACAAGTATGAAAAATCTTTATGCAATCAATAGCTTCTGAACTCGTTAGGGGTCATCGTATGGTTCGCACGCAAGGGTGAGAAGAGTAATCAAAATACTTAGTTTGCACTTAATCTCTGAGTGGGTTTGAATTGTATGTGCGTTCGTTTTATAAAAGTTAAATTAATTTACCGGTAATAGTAATTAATTTTGTTTACGCGTGTTTTGAATGCGACCCAAAAGTAGTAAAAATAGACTTATATTTAAAAACTTATGAATTGATAGCAAAGGAAAGTTTGAAAGTTTGTGAGTCTATGAGTCATGTCATCAAAATGTGAACTAAGATTCATTGCTTTCATTTCTTTAAAATCAGTGTTTAGTTCAATAATAAATATTTATTTATCACTTATTTTAATATTTTTAGTTTATTTAATTATTTTGAATTCAAATCAAATTAAATACTTATAACTCACTTAAATGGATGTCTCCGACGATGAAAATGAGTGAGTTTTATATTTGATTATAAATAATAATAAAATAATAATAGTAAATATGAATAGTTATCTCGTTTTCAATTGTAACACACCTTTACATGAATTTTAAATGTTTTAAAATATGTTTAAATATTTAAAATGTTTTAAAATATGTTTAAATGTTTAAAATATGTTTAAATGTTTAAAATGTTTGATTTAATAACCTCTTGAAAAGCTTTTTTGTATTATAAATGAGTGCATAAACTGTTATTGCAATGAATTGATTACTAAACAAAAGTTTGTGCTCTTTTTGACGCAATGTTTATGTTGTAAATGAAATTGAATTAAAAAATGAATTTTAATTGAATTCATTTATAGATAACGTTAATAAAAAAAGTTGAAATGACGACCATTTGTTATAGACATTAAAAGCAATTAATTTGAATGTCTAATTGTGTGAAATGATGTTAATGTTTGACTGCTTTTCAAGGGATTGAGAAATGCGTGAAATTGACAAATATTTGCAATAAATGATAGGTTTTGGTGAAGACTCTGAAGAGCAGTTAAGATCCCAAATAAAAGGTTGACTGCTTTACACATTAGACAAATGCGAGGCTAGAGTTAGGCAAGAGTTAAATGAGTGACTGTTGTCGGCTTTTTTCGTGAGTGTATGAACTTTCAAATTAAATTATCAATAAATTAAGAGTTGGTTCAGAGTTGGCTCAGAGTTAGAGCGAAGAGAGATATGCCATAAAGAACTGAACACAACATAACACGCAATGCGAACTCAAGAGTTAAACGCGAATAATGTTTGCATTGAATGGTGAGCCCAGAGCATAGTGAATGATGAGTACCATATTTTCTAATGTTTAAATTTATAATTAAAGCATTATTTTGGTTATGATTTGAGCATAATTTCAAGTTTTTCTATGCAATCAAATGAATGCAAATTAGAGTTTTGGGTTTAAGTGAATGTTTAAAAGTATAACATATTTGACATCTTTTGCAAAGAGGAAAAGTTTTATTGAAACTTAAAGAGCACTTTTCGCAAAGTTCTATCAGAGTTGCGAATGCAGAAGACCAGAAAAGAGCGGTAACCATAATTTTTTTACTCCTTTCATTACTAAAGAAGTGCTAAAAAGAAAGCCATAACTTTGATACCGTAGGCGAGTTATGAGGTTTTTTCAAGACGATAGTCAGGGAATTTTGAATAGCTTTGATTGGTATAAGTCAGCGGGTGTTCAATTGCATGCCATTGCTGTCCATTTCATTTATATGTGCACTAAATATATATGCGATCACTTTATACTGTATATCCTTCTATAGAACATTATAATCACTAATATTATAATAATATTGATGTAAAAAAATTAAATAGAAGGTAAGGGATTTTTTGCTTATGGTTTTTAAAATTAGTTTATTCAAACTTAAGACCATAACATCATTGCCAAAGGAATATTTTGTGATTCCCATTACAAATACTTGAAGCCTAACCTTTAATATTGCAATAAACTTAGAATGGTTTCAAAATCCCCATTTATGCTGTCATATAGTGCCGTAACTGTTATCACTTTTAATAAATCATTGTGACTATTATTGTAACAATTATTGTAACTAACCTGCAGTGCAGTGCCGAGAATAATTTCTATTTCAAAATTCTGTCTGTCTGTCTGTCTGTCTGTTTGTGTCTCTGTTTCTTTCATATAATAACTGCTCGCAATTGTTATATATATTCATTCAAAATCATTAAATATTCATTTCAAAGCTATTGCACATTACAACCAATTATAAGGTATCCTTTACAGTACATTTTTCTGTAAATAAAAATACATCCAAATTAAAGTCTCAATTTTAAGATAAATTTTTAAGCAAAACCTTTTAAAAGAATGTTATGTACAGTACTTTTGTATGAGTTTACTTGAATAACTATATCAAGCAATTGAATATCAGTATTCCTATAATTTAAATATCCAATCATTTTTTAAGAGTTTTAGTTTAATCTCTAAATGGATTTGAAATATATGTTTGAAATATTTGAATATGTTATTTAACTACACTTAAGTAAAACCTATTCATTTTTATTAGCAGTAGATTGGAAACACATTTCATGATAAATAGGACTTTAATAACCCCCACCCTCTCGATTTTACACGTGTAACATTTTTCTCTATCCCTTACAGCTATGTTAAGCAACACTTTTCGATAATAAACTTTGGTTTTTAGAAAAAATTTTCTAACATAATTGTATAACCCAGTCATTTACCAGTTTTGAGCTTGTAGCAATTAAGTAACGCTTACCTTCGACATCCTATCCCTAAATTTGATAGCATGTGCAGAAGGTGTAATATAAATTATCCATTTTCCATTCATAATAATTAAAATTAAAATAACCATTAATATCAACCATGTATTGCAAGAGGAACACTAACATATATTTATAGAAATAAAAGGGCTTGGGTTTCAATAAATTTTAATATTTAAAATGCTTTTTTATCAATATATCTTGCCTATGCTAGTGTACCTCTTGCATTACATGGTTTATATGGAAAATAAAGATCTGCCCCATTAATGGTTTAGAATTTTAAGTTTATATTCAATTCTTGAATTTTAAGCTCTAATTTTGGAGAATTTTTTTTAAAAACTTAAATATTTATTGAAAGTGTTAACAAAATGTACAATTGTTATATTTTACTTTAAATTATGTTTACTTAAGTTTTTTAAAACTTTAAAGTTGGGATCAGAGCTGTTCGGAATTTCAATTTTATGGATTATTAACATACAAGAAACTTGTGTTTTGCGAATTTAATTATATTTTATATCACATGCAACTCATTGCTTTTATCTCAAGATTGAATGTCTTTGATTGATGTTATTTCTTGTTTTTATGTTGAAAGAGAGATATATATAAAAAATAGCTAACATTTCGCTATAAATAATTTTTAAGCAAAATAAACCTGTTAAAATCATGTTTGTCATAAATTTATAGGTATATAAGTAGAAATTATAAATTTTATAACATTGATTGATTTAAATTAAATAACGAGTTGATGTGGTTGTAATTTTATCAAATTTCTCTGTCTCTTACTTAAAAATCATACAATATTAATGAATAAACAGTGATGAGAAATGCTCGAGCTTATGACGCTCAGTGGTCAGAGCGAGCGCCGAGAGTGAAGCTACTATTTCCTTAAATGTTTATATTGTGGTTAGTATTTTATAGAACTAAATACACATAAATTAAGCAAATTTTAAGTAAGTAAACCTAGAATTATAATACAATCGCTTGAATTGTAATTAGAATGCTTTATATGAGATTTTAAATTGGAATCTCATCAATGTTAATAACGTACCGGTAATATACTGTACTGTTACTTAGGCCGCTTATGAGAATAATTGTTGCCGAATAATCATCAAATACTGGTTTATGCATTTTATTATTTAAATATGTCTTAAATATTATTTTTTACTAAAATTAAGCTTTAAAACACTTTAAAAATTAATTATAAAAAACATGTGAGCTCACAAACAAACCACTTATTACTTATGTTATCATTGTTACCATATACTTGTACTTGTTACATCTTATTTTTTAATGTGGTTTCCTATTTTATAGCCTAAAGTCTAAATATTTTTAAATAAATCAATTTTTATGACTAAATTCTCACTAATTTTTATGTTTTTAATCACAAAATGAATAAAAAAAATTTCAGAGTGTGAAATAAGATTCATTGCAGTAAAATTTTCAACTATTTCATGTTTATCTAAATTCTTACTATCAAATAGTGAAATAAATTCTTCGAAAATCTAACCAAAACTTAATATTAAATTAATCATTTGGACTACAGTTCACAATCTAACTTTCGTATATTCCAATATATAGTTAATTTTTATAGTTTATATGTTCCTAATTCTTTGTGAAGTATAAGATTTGAGTCTAAGAAGAGAGAGGATAAGGAGTTTTCGTGTTAACGATATTAGACTACTCTCTATTTAATACAAATAATTTGCAGATCAATTGATCTTTATTTTTATCAATTTCTATGAAAAAGAGATAAGATGTTTTACTCAGAAATAAAAGAAAATCTACCTTTCTCTAGAATTTATGACGTTTACAATTATTTTGACTGCCCTTAACGACTTATGTACTGCATAAAGTTTTTATTTGATTTTTATTAATTTAGAAATCATACCCTATTCATACTATTCATTTATATGTATCTATCATTATTGTTGTTATTTTTGAATTTTTAAAATAATAATTATATTATGATATTATGTTGACTTTTATGTCATTTACCGATAATAGTTATTAAATGAAATTAATTAATCATTATTTGAATCGAAGTTTTGAAATAACTTCATATTTTAGAATTACATTATGTATTTCTGAAAGGACTTTAATTTGAGATTTTATTATCAACTTTAATAAACTGAATGAAATATAATAGAGTATGATATACATTATCTAATTTGTTTGCAGTCTTTTATTTCAATCAAATGAAATGTATTGATTAAATATGAAAAGTTTTATGCTTTCATAGTTTGCGTTAGACTTAAAAGATAACAAGTAAAAAGAGTCACAAATCAGATTGTTAGCTTTTCACTAAAACAGAGTATACACTGATTTGGTTTAATAAAATAACTTATATATACAATTGTGATAGTGATGTGCAAACACTACTGTTCAACAGTTGCAGTAATGGCATAATGTTTGCCTCCCAATGCATTTGCTAATTGATAGGCTGTGTCAGAAGGCAATAGGCAAACAAGATTTGACACTTGCTTGCATTCGTTTGATACCTCCCAGTCTTCTCCCGCATCACTCCATTATCCTTTTGCAAAGTCTATTCAAATTGAATGCATAAAAGCTATACCAATGCTCTACTTCATGCCGAAGGGATATAACGATTGTTCTGAAAGCCCATTACGGAAGTCAATGCAGTCTATGTTGATGTTAATGGAATTGAATAATATTATATTATAGTCATCCCGTTATGCAATAAAAAGGCAACTCCTGCTCCGGATGTCAGACTTGAAATGGCTTTAGTTATTCATTTTTCTTGTATTTTATTCAATACTTATGTAGTGATTGTTATGATGAATGTCTGCATAAGATTATTGTTTTACGGCAACCAAACTTGAAATAATGTTTTTAAACAATCTGCAGACAAATAGTCATACCTGTAGTTACTTTAAATTTACAATAATTGTCAGCCGTGAACCAAAGCCAACCTTTAACAGTTAGTGTTATAATAAGATAGGAATATAAATATAGCGATTACTTTATAAGATGTTATATGTTGTTGTACTAGGTTTGGAGTGACTATAAAGTTAGTAAGTTCTAAGATTGGACCAAATCTTCTTTTGTTCAAGGATTAAAAAACTGCGAAACGAAAATACAGTATTAGTTTGAGTATACCGTAAAAAATCCGATGCTTGTAATCCTATCCGATCAGAGAGAATATAAGCCGGACTTACGGGCCATACATGCATAGCACATAAGTTGAATGCGAATGTCATACATTTTGCTGCAGTATATTTACAGAACCGGTGCTCAAGAGTTGTGTTTCGTAGTGATAGCATAACTTTATAGTCAATGTGTGTAAATGTGATGCTATGTTATCATAGATATATGTCTATGTATATGACTCACAGAATCAGACTATATGTGCTCTTCCACTATATTCAGTCTTTTGCCTCATTAACACTAATACGCTTAAGTCTTCTCAAAAGTATATTAAAGAGTTAATTCATGACGTCAACTATAGCGACGCATCAGATGCACCACAACTTCACTTTGGGATCAGTTCAGTGTTTTCCACCTTCAGAGGAATGTGACATCAGATGCTTTACTTAAACTTTTGCAAAAAATTTCTAATATTTTAAGTGTAATTCACTATATTTTTTGGAAATGACAAAACTTATGGATTCAATTTTGATGCAAGAACTGTACCCGACCTCATGCTGGGTAAGTAACATGTATGAGTCTTCAATATGGCATATTCTGGTATGGGCTTCGTGTTTGCACCTTTCAGATCCACATGTCTTTTGTGAAATTTTACCGAAGCCGCACTCTGTAATCGGAAGCCTCTCTTTTCATTGTAAACTACCTTTTTTTTGTTTGTCTATGCAGTGCTTTACTCAATATATGTATGTTTGGGACAAATGCCGACATTAGGCATTTGCACTTTAAGGGACGCATCAGCACCACATACATCCAAATTAGAGGGCTTGTAGGGGTTGGTCATCAACTGATATGTTGCCACTGTTGCAGCCTTTGAGGCGACAGAAAAGGTTTCTAAATGTTGCACTCAAGTGTTGCTTCAATACAATACTCTCGCTTCAAATATTTACGATTTTGCATATTTCTAGTGATTTGATGAGAAAACTTATTAGTTTTTGTATTTATTAAATTTTATTTTCCATAATCTAATGTTTAATTGTTATTAAATTTTTCTAAATTGAAGCGATAGTTATTTATTTTAAATTTTTTTATTAAATATGACGGTCGCTAAGTTTCAAAAATGATATCTCTACATCCAATTTTATTTTAATTTAATAATATGATGTAATTTTTAAAATTTGCATTTAACCTACAAATAAGAGCTTATTTATTACTAAAAATAATTTGTATCTTATTTAACAGCTTTTTAATAGCTTAATTATCAAAATTTTACGATTTTAGATAAATAATTGAGATCTAAACTAATGCCTTCTTCAAAATTATCAAAATGTATCCGAAATTTAAGTAATTTTAAATTTAAGAAATTTAAATTTTAAGTAATTTAAAAAATTTTTGAATTCACTCATTTAAAATACTTTCCCACTAATTGTGCATTTGTAACACAAATTTGAATTTTGATATTTAATTTTTTAATAAGTAAATTATAACTGTCAGTAATTAAAATAGAAATTTGATGGACTTTTATAATGGGTTTGCTTCATTTTATCTAAATTTAATTTTTTAAACACTTGATTCCATGTATTTGAAACTCTATCGATTGTCTCTATTCATAACACCAGCAAAAGCCAGTTTCTAGAAATACTATTGAACTAAAATAGTTTAAATGGACTTAAAGGTAATGTTTGAACTGTTTTATGCTTTACCCTCAAAAATACTTCTAAACAATTTCATGCTATTTAATGATACGGAAAACCTTTGCTTTTTTTAAAGATGAAAAGAATTCTATTGCAAAAGACACTTGAAATTTATGAAGTTGTGCTAAAACTCAAATGGCATCATATTTTTGTGTCATTTTCATATATTAACTGCAAACCTAAGACTTGACTCTATTGCACAATTGACGGCGTGGGCAATACAGGCATAACAGATCATGCCCTTTAACCATTGAGCATTCACTCAGTTATATTCATTTTGTTGAAGACCGGTTTTCTTTTCTTTATTCCTTTTTCTTTATAAATGTACGTCTTTTTTATAGCAGAATGTATTCAATGTATTGCATGTATTCGTCGTAAACATAGAGCACACAGGCGTTCGTTCGCAGTAATCATCAAAATGCAGCTCAAAGTATGAGTTTCTATATGTCATATTGGAATATGTAGTCCTTGTGAAGCATAAACTATTTAAAGAGATGTTCAATACCACCCATGTTATATTTTGCAGTGCAAGCAATCATTCTCGATATGAATCTCTCTTACATACACAACACTTACATTGTTTTGTCTCTTTTCCTTCTATAAGTTGTGCATATCATATCATTTTGCCTTCAAATATGATCGCAATATGCAATGCATCATAAGGTCGCTAACATGTCCATCGCTTTTGTTATTCACCGCAATAAAAAATGTAGCTCTGAGGTGAACCCCACTGAGCACTTCCAAATCACAGACTTTTTCATAAGTCAGAAAGAATTCTTCTCTGCTTACTATCTCTTATGTAAGGCTTTTCATTGCTTTTCTTTATTAATTTCACATTTATTTGATTTTGATTTTGAAAATTATATTAAACTCAAGAAACACATAATTCAAACTTTAAGTTTAATTTCTATCTAAAAATGCTGTTCAATAATTCAATCAATTGTTTGAATCGTAAAAAACAAATAAGATTTGCAAAAGATTAGTTAGTTATACTATACTTATAATCTACACATATAGACACGATTAGACATAATTACCAGAAATTTAAGCAATTAATAAAAGCTCTTTCGCATAATTTATTTATCTCAAGACAGTTCTGAAGTTGCATTAGAGGTAAGAGTTAAAAGAATTTTATGGCATTTTTATTACATGCCGTACGTGTCTTAAATCGCAAATTACTCTATTCATGTCTGTCTTTTATAAAATGAATGACCAATTTTTCTTTTGAAAAGAAATATATTTTTGAAGATGTCTTGTAATTGGTTAGTTATCATTTTGGTTAGTTATCATTTGGCATTTTGTCAATTTGTATTAATCGAAATAATTAATTCTCCATTTGAGAAAAAGTTTCAATTCATTTTTCGCATTTCAAATCCATTTCAAACTTCACCAAAAAATACCCTGTATTTGACTAAAACTAATTGCATCTCACATTTCACATCACATTAAAAATAGTTATGAATTTAATGAATATTTTCTCGATTCTTAATGATCGTTATGCTTAAAATATTAGAATATTTAGTACTTTAAATTCAGAACTTCTCGTTCAAGAGAGAAAGTTAAAAAGTTGACATGCGATCGCATACTTTATCGATATGTATTGCCTCAACTGTACGGACTAGTCAGCCGAGTGCCCCGCTGTGAAGTCCGGGGGCGGCGGCCGAATAACTTGCTTGCGAGGACCGTCACGATAACATCGGTCGGAGTCTAGTTAGGAAACAACCAAAACTACTCCATGCGGTGACTTCGATGATGCGAGAAAACCACCACATATGCAATGCCTGCAATGCGAGGCAACACATCCTATCATGACATTTCTGATTGGAGTCAGTCTTCAAGACAGTCCATGAGAACAGTTGAATATGTTCTTCCAAATGTATCTAACGATTGCAAAATATTTTTAGTGAATTTTTATTTTCAAACTATTACTTCAACATTACAAACATTCATCTACAATACATTCAATTAACTTATGATTGCGTAAGTAATTGTACATTACTTTTATTAATGATTACTTTGTATTTTTTGCGTTTGATGTTAAGATAGCCGCTCAATATATAGAGTTGTGTTATCACAAGATTTTTACTCTGAATTTCTTTATTTTGAATCTATATATTCCTTGAGTTTGTTTATTAGAGTTTATACGACAGCAACAATTTTTATTTGAACCAAACCTTTTGCTCGAAATGTTACCATAAAGGGAGGAATTGCGCAAAAGCACTCATAATAGAGTATTTGAGATCAATATTGCAGCACTACTTTCAAACTATAGCTATGTTTTCTGAAGGAAACGCTTCGATCACTGCATACCACGCCTTGTCTTTTGCTGAGCTTAAAATATTATTTTTTGCAGAAAAATGTATTTTCAAATTTACATTTGCTGTACATAACTGTACATCAAGTAATGGTCCATACATTTACCACTTGATTAGTTTCTATGCATATATTGTGCATTTCTTTGTTTTATGCATACATTATATTTGATTTCTGACAATGCAATAATCATTTATGTTTCATATGTAATCTCTAATGATAAATAATTTATTCATTTCTAAAAAAATATTTTGCTTAGAACTAAATCCTATTCGGAGAATCTCTACCATTCATTTCTTTATGCATTTTTGTCATTGTGTTGTATTTCATTCCCGAGGCTTTTGTAAGTTTGTTATAATAAATGCAAACTTTTTAGCGCTGATAGTTTTGAGAGACGAGAGAGATGGTAGAGATGAGGATAAGAAGTGAAAAGTTGACATGTGATGCTTGATGTTAGAGCATATCGATAAAAGACATCTCCACTGCATTTATCATTGACAACATCATATCATCATTTTTGAGTAAAACATAATACCTGTACACGTATTTCACATTCAGATTATTGCATTGATAAATCCTGAGATGCATTTATTTTGTTACATTGCCTCAAAAAATGTTAGCTTTTATAACTTTTGAGTTTTCTTTTTTGTTAATGTATTGCTATATATTTAATCTCATGCAAAACCCCATATTGTGATATTCTTGTATTTTTTGCTTTAAGCCTATGATTATAGGGATTGAAGCATATA
Source organism: Nothrus palustris (assembly GCA_034697745.1). Taxonomy (NCBI): domain Eukaryota; kingdom Metazoa; phylum Arthropoda; class Arachnida; order Sarcoptiformes; family Nothridae; genus Nothrus; species Nothrus palustris. The sequence continues at coordinate 14,712 of JAQGAN010000003.1, forward strand.
TGACACGAATCCCACATCTTTTTAAAAGCTATAATTACATATTTTTGTCGCACCTTTTCAGCATATTTATGATTTTACTTTTTCTTGTGTTGGCTCATGGCTTATGTCCACAATAATAAAGCAAATGTGTGAATATTTTTGTATTCATAAAATTGTCATTATTCTGACCACAATTGAATTCGTGGGCGGAGTGCAAAAGAATGGTATAAACGACTGGATATAATAATAATAGCAGTCCAATGCTTTAGCTTCGTTTACATGTATATTATGTTTAGGAAATGTGACACAAACTATTTATAAATTCAACCATCAATATATTGCGCTCAATAAACAGACTTACACCTCCAATAACATCTAACATTGGATTTGTTAACATTATTGGAGTCAATGTAAAAGTAATTCATTTTAAATCATTTCTTCGGTAATTAATTTTCTAAGACAACAATTTTGAAATGACAGAAATCACAATCATTTTTGATATGATATGAGTTATGAGAATATCTCTATCTTGATATATAATGGTTTGAGTTTTAGGTTATATGATTTGTTGTAAACAGTTTTGAAGAGAACTTAAACTTATATTAATAATCCATTAAACAGTTATAACTCATAGTCGTATTGACAGTGACAGTGATGAATGCAATGTGAGCCAGAACTGCATTCTGTATATTATTAGATATTCATCGTGTGTCACCGCAATAGTTGGCTCAATGAAATTGCAATGAGAATATTTTTTAAGTGCACCACTTGACGGACTATTGCTAAAAGCAAGTGCACAAGTAGGCACTCAGTCCTTCATAACAGAGTTTTACTCAATAGTTCCACTCTTATGCCGCTCTTCCAGAATGTTTTATTGCTGACCACAAAATAAAAAGCTAAGTTTGATGTTTTCCTACATTACTGTATTGGCAGTACTGTAGAGGCCCACAGATGTGCAATCAAATCAACCTCATAAAAGATCAATAATAAAGCAGTTGTGCAGTTTCTGATACTTTTTTGCTTTATAATGATTGCAGATATGCCCCACTATGAGCTCTGAAGCACTTCCAGTATTGTACGTTTAATGTTGGTCTGGAAAAGTAGTAAATTACTCATTTACCATATCATTCCCATTTCGGAGGTTTTATTTTCAAGCTTGTCATTCACCCCAAAACTCAATTCATAGACTCTGAAGATATTTTGTTTTATGTTCACATTAAGAAGTTATTGTTGTTTGATTTTTATTACTTTTTAGATATCAGGTTTAGTTCTTGTTTAGAAATAATATAATATTATAAAATTGTTAGAGTCTTAGGCCAAATGAGACATAAGCATTGGTAGCATTTATTTTTATTTTGATAGGTGAGGCCTTTTTCTGATGTGGACCGAAGAAAACACTCAGAAAATTTTGAAAGTATTAAAAATTTGTTTGTTATGTTACTTTTGCTATTCATTGCATCGATCGATTCCGCCCTCACTTACAAACTTACAATTATTAAGCGATGAAAAGCACGCAATTATAATGGACTACTTTAAAAGCGTTGCATTTGATTTTCTTGAAAAAACATGAACCCCATGATTCTGAATGGATGTTTGTTTACTTTGGTGCAAAGCCATGCCTTTGGTTAACGCTTCAATAATATACTTTTTCAATTCAGTATTAGTGTTGAAATGAGTAGACTTCACTTCCCCTCTTATTCTCCCCATCAGTGAGATTAAGACTTTGCAAATCATAAAAATTGTTGATTTTATAAAAATAAAAAATCAAACTTCAGTTCAGAATAAGAAACAAATAAAAAATGCATCGATTGGTATAGCCTGTCATCACTCTATATACATAATTAGATGCACAAACATTTAATGTATTGCACTTTTTTTTGGGCATTAAAGCGGATTCAAATAATATAAGTGTTATCTCTTCAATACTTGATTCCTTTCCCCACCAAATAATTTAGTTTTCTCTAAGAAAAGCTTGAGATAGGCGTTCATTTTTGAATCGATTGCAACCTTCTTATTGGACGCCTTTAAAGATGAGGGTCGGAGCAATCAAAGGCACTATTATATCCGCCTTTCGGCTATCCATCACATTGACTTTATAGTAGGAGTTTAGGTAGTAGTGGCTCTAACAAGGTTAACAAGACATGCTTAGCACACAGTAGGTAAAGAACCTATTGAGTAAGGTATTAAATTGAAGCGGAGCCGTTTTGCGGTAGTTAAGGCTTTATAAAATCATATAAGCTTATATAGTAGTTAGGATTAAAAGAAGGACCAAAAAAGTTACAATATCTTCCCCCTCTTTGCCAACATTAATCTGCTTGAATCAACTGACCGAAAAATTATTTGTGGGTGAGTTGCAATCCAATCATATTAATTATATTATTTTCTTATGCATATTGCAAATGATGATAAATATTATGATGAATATTATGATGAATATATGATGCATATTATGATGCATATTATTATGCATATGATGGTGCATATTAGGATGCATGTTTGTTATTTTTATAATATAACTTATTTTCTTTAATTGTGTACTAAACGAATGATAGATTAATGATAAGAAAGTAATCAAATAATGTATTACTTTATGTAATTCCTTCAATATCACTACAATATTATACTCATCTGGTAATGGATATTAGGACTAAGTATTAGTGCTCTTGTTTTGCATTGAGAGGATTAAAATTTATTCTTTTGGTTGCTTTTTTGTTTCATTTGTTGCTTTTATTATTGGTTGCTTTTTTCAAAAACTAAAAGGATATTTTGAAAGCAAGTCTTAAGACTTAACAAAGTATCCTTACATATGTCTCGTTGAGACGTATTATATTAATGATAATACTTAAGAAGCTGTTTCGCCACTAAATGTTTTCGCTGTCGTGCATCATCTCAAAGGCATCTCAAAGCCATTTGAAAGCCATCTCAAAGCCATCCCAAAGCCATCTCAAAGCCATATTATAAAAAGAAAGTAGAGTTCGCAAAATTGTAATCTCAATCTGTGATCTGCAATATATATAATAAAAAGATTTGGCAGATCGGAAAGGGAGACAAGAAAACAAGATATAGCTTACAGTTTCCATATGTATATAACCTATTGAGATATTGAATATATTATATTGTAATCTAGTGCGCTGTGTTGTGAACATCATAACAACTATAATGCATAAACTGTAGACATTTTTCAAATTTTATATACAGTATTAGCTGAAGCTCTACTCATGTATGGGATATTGGGATGCGTTGTAGGAATTGATGTTTTGCAAATAAGCGGCCACTTGGATGCCGTACATCAAAGTCTGCGAGTCATCTAGAGATCTACAGCACGAACTACTCACTGTGCTCACTATACTCACTATACTCACTATATTGCTAGTCATAGACTTGCTTTTGCTACCTATTGTTGAGAGTTGTTTGCACTGTTTGCACAGCTGAGCCTTAGCATACTTTCTGACATAACTGAGGGGTGTTTTATCAGACTCTACCAGGTTTTCTACATAGAGTTGAGCTTCAATATAAAAATAGTAAGTTTACTCGAAGCTCAAGTAAAGCTTAAGTCAGTTGTTTGGACCCTATAATCCTAATAGTGACTAACTTTCATCACTTTCATAGATCTCATACAGTATAGCATTGCGTCAATTGGAACTTGGATTGGCTCAGTTCGGCCACTTTGACTTCTGTTATATCATTTACACAAGACTTGTCAGTTACGTGTTTGTGCAAACACAACGCACATCCTCTCAAATAGAGAAAGTTAGTTCTATGCAAGCTTTTATAATAATGAAAGTGAATCCTAGTCTATCAATCCTACTTTTTTTTCTTTACCGTTTCAAAGCTTAAAATATCAAAGAAATGAATAAACCTATCATTAAAACTTGATTTAGAACAACTTAATTGACTTATTATTCAGAAGAAGTCACTATAATCCATTCGTGATATACTTGCAGTATATCTACTTTGGCTTTTGTCTAAAAAGTTACAAATTTTAAACAAGTTCTTAACGATTTTTGTGAAACATTTTAAAGTGAATCGTTATTATGTTATAATATTATACAGAATGTTAAGTATTTTTTCAAAGTATATATTGTTTATACAATAATAATAATAGAGAGTTGTATTGTATTATTGTGCTATCAACTAAGGCTAACATCTTGCGAGTTTCCCATCTCTTGGTCTCTAAAAGTGCATTATTTCCATTAGAACCTGTCGGAGCAGAAAATAGGGAAGTTGTGATTGCGATTGCATTTCCACATTAGTGTTCGGACTAGCGATTCGATCCGATACTGTACAATATATTTTAGCTGATAAAGCATTTCAAGTACGATATATGAGCGCAAATAGATTTCAAATTCAACTTTCCCTTTTATTGCTTATCCCTATTCAATAGATAGAGAGAAATAGAAGAGAATCTAAACGTTATTGTGGGTATTGTTAGAAAAATCATTTATATGAATGCGGTTATCATGTAATGTAAATGTGCAAAGAGTTAAACAAATATTTGACAAGAATTAATATTCTATATGCAGGGATCCAATAGTGCCAATGGCACGAATCTCACACTGAGAATAATATTAAAATATTGTCAATACAGTAGAACAGCTTCAACTGCAACTGTGACTCAAAATTGGGGCTCAAGTTTTGATCTAAAAAGTTGGTCACAGTTTGCAATACGATCGGCTCAAATTGCGACACTTATCAAATGAAAAAAGCTTTTTTCAATGTTCTATACAATACACTTTTCAAACCTAATGGGACTACACGTAACTAAAAACTTTTTTTTCAACAATCATTGTTAGAACGTAACATTTTACAGGTGTGGTCGCAGGGCTTTCGGTGTTTTGCAATCGTTGTGTTATTCATTGTGTCACAGTTTGTATATTTAAGCGAACAGAAGAGCAATAGTAATAGCAAATGCTTGTCTATGCAATGCTTTAATCTTCGGTCCATCACATGCTTGAGGTCTTCGGGGCCTCTTTTTTAGTTAACCTTTAAAAATAATGCGAAGTGTCTCTCTTATCATCAAATAACATGTGTCTTTGCAATAACTGAAAATCAGTGGTTTCATCAACAAAGGAGAGCGGCATCTCGTCTAAGATCAACATGTCATCGCTGAACAAATTTGATGCGCCCATAACTCACTTTGTTTTTCTATCTTGTTTTTCGTTAGTCGTCGTAATTCATAAATAAGTAGATCATAAATGAAATGCACACATGAAATGCACACTTCAACTTATCAATTCTTTGTGTCGGTGAATCTAAATTCTTGTTTGATCTTTTTTTTGGTGCACTAATGCTTAATAGAATGCATCATTTGAGGTGCGCTTTCATCTTTTGAAGGATTAAACAACTGCCAGTTTAGTTTTTAATATAATATTTGCTTGTTTTAAATTCAACAATCATCAGATGACCTTTCATGATATCTATGATATTTTTTGCTAAAAAAAGATTTCCTATCAGTTTTGATCCTCTCTTTGCAACTCATCTCATCTCATCTCATGCCGAGTGATGTCCTTTACTTTAGCTATTTTTCCATAACCTGGTCATCAGCGCCTTAAGGCATTTGGGATACAATGGAATCTTGCAGTGCAAAAGTTTTAAGGATAAATACCTATCCTGTGGCAGTTGTGCTTTCGCTATTGAAAAGTGTTTGGACAAAGCCTTTCTTCACAGAAAAAGCGGTAGTGAAACCTGAAATTCAGCGAAACTTTCACATTCGCCTCATCGCACGCGTCACTTCAGATCCTTGTTTGCATATCCTTTGCTATCATTTGAGAACATTTAGCTCAATCTGCTATATTGGGCTACTTTTTGCATATAATATAATATACCTCAACAATACCGAAACTTCCGACCAATAACCGAAAGGCGTATTCCTCAAAGTGTAGAGAATCTCCCCATCAATCAGTTGTTGTGCGCTTAAGCGGAATCATTATTTTAACAGTGACTCAAATTACTGTTAAAGAATGGTAAAGAGTAAGCCTTCAACTTTATCTCAGCCAAAGTTTTAGAATTCTTTGCATTTTCTTGCTTTCAAAGCATTGTTTCTTTAGTTATTTAATTCTTGAAATGGGAGTAACTTTTTATGTATCTTTTTTTATGTATCTTTTTTATGCCGAACTATTTAACTCATCTATCAATTCAATGAAGCAAATCATTAATTTTCAATTCAAATTTTGTCAAATAGTGGACTAATGCTCAGTAGGGTATCAGAAATGATAAATCTTATTATATCTTTTGTTATTTTGATTCAAAACAATTCTTGTGCGCAATGCTTTTTGAAAATATACTTTCACTCGAGAACACAATTTTATAAATCATTAAATGTACAGCATTTTTATTTAAAAGTCCTAAATAGTAATTATGTAATGGCAATGCCTGACATTTTTGAATCTATTGATTAATGATTTAAGTCGCGCACGAAAAGAATATTAAAATTTTTATTATTTGCTTTAAAGTCAGTTTTCACATGCATTTAAGTTAACAGATTCAGAGAGTGTCCCATTTGTATTGAATTATACTGTATATCAATCAGTTCATTGTAGAACCAGTTCATGCAAATCTAACGAGAGCCCTGAGTTTTGCTTATTTCCCTTTTGCTATCCATTAAATACTAATAGTAAAGGTATGCATAAATTTGATGGACAGTTGCTATAAACAGGTGAGCCATTGGTATGTCTCTGAGGAATTAGAAACATAATAGAGAGCTTTTAGTGTGGGAAGAGAGACATTTGAAGCTGTAAACAATGCTGTTTGCAGTTCTGTGGTTACAGTGAACACATGAACAGCTAAGTGAATCCCTATTTGTTGAAATTTACTCTCAAATCACTGTAAGGTTTTGCTAACTAAGTGAAGGCATTAGTTTATATATTTGTTCTCAACACCCGTTTATACTTACAATAGTTTCATTAGAAACGGACTCTAACCCATCGTTCAGTATCTGTTCTAATCATTTAACAATTCAAGTTCACTTCCTTTTCCAATTTGGAGTTTGTAAATCATAAGTGCGTTCGTGTGTCGTATTGTTCTCTAAAGTGTATTCTTTTATCGTATTATTACATGTTATTTAAGCCAAATATGAATTTATGCGTCACTAATAGAAGGTAAGATCACATCAAACTTAAATGTATATCAGTTTCAAGTATTCGTATATTTGAAGAAACATATGAAACATTTCAATCAAAACACAAAAGGCATTCAAAAGTAGTGCTTAAGAAGTGAGCCATTGGATCGATTGTTTGCAACTTTACATAATCCTAAGAGCAATGATCTAATTGACCTCATATTCGTCGACCTGTGAATGAATGATAAGAGTAAGACTCGATCGCAGGCTTTCCAGTTTGAAATGCAATTGCAGCCAAATATCACTATTACTCTTACTATTAATATTTGGCTCCCTTTCCATCATTTAATACTCTATCCCTCTTATCACTCCATTGCATGGTTTGCTCACATATCATACAAGTAGACTATAATAGTATACGGTATTAGTATATATACAGTAGTCTTACTTATACAGTTGAGTAAATGATATCTTTTATAATTGCTCTTTTGTGCTCGAGCTTCATTTGCCTTTTCATAACAATTTATTATTAGACTAACCATTGGTTCATAAACTTATTCTAATATAATATTCATTTTACAAGACTATTAATGCAAGAAAGTGTTCTTTAAGGAGTGAACTTGTTTTTTAAATACTAGTGATAAATACTGAGCATTCAAATTGATTAAGACAGTGATATATAGCTAGAGTTTGAAAGCAAATAGCATATCGCTTGTAGAGTAATATTAAAGCCAATATATAAGACATGGATTTATTTTTTAGCGCTGAGGAACAGGCATTTTGCTGTGTTTTTATGCACATGCGGTTGACATTTTTAAAACAGCGAATCATTGGCTGCCTGCCCGGCAATAGGTTGCCCGAAACGCTTCTTTTTAACATAACGGCGGCAGTACTGCTCCGGGATGTGGGGTTGTGGTTGTGCGCGGATGCAGACGTTGGGAGTGGGCAATGGGTGGAGAATTGTGTCTCAGCTTATGTGTAGCTCATATGATGCCAAAATATATTGATTCTGTGTGAGAGAGAGAACTGAGAGCTTCTGTACAATTATATACCGAAAAGTAGATTCTTGCTATATTTTTCCAAATTCAAGTTTTGAGTAGCAGTTATTGCTTAATTCAATAGTGATATCGAATCTGCCATTGCTCTGCTCTATCATTATAATGGGTTGGGCGTAATCATCAAGTTTTGGATGTGTAGGTGAACTGAATTCAGATGACCCCAACACTCATTGTTGCCACTTTACCTCAAATGTAATCAAAAAATTCATTTCAACTGTATTTGTCTTTTCTTCACTGGATTGTATCGATAAATCTGATATTTTTCAAACTCATAGATTATAACTAAACTAATAATAACATAAAATATATGATATAATAAGTTTATATAATAATAATATACTGTATGTATAATTGAATTAATAGCTGCAATATCCCTGCGACGGAACGATTCTGTTACTCGGATTCATATCATCAAAACATTGCACATCAAACACATCCAACACATCATCACTATTATTCCCAAACAGAGCACTCGATATTGCCTCATTCAGAAGAGGAACAGCTGCATCACATCGGTAGTCCTGAGATAAGCTCGACTCCAACGGGAGGCACTTCAACCACATCGCTGAGTGGCTGCAATACGCCATCGTCGCCTTCATCTCCGCCATCATCATTCAGAAACATATCGTCATCAGGAGTCGCAACACTGGCTTTTCAGCCAACGTCCGCGTCTTGCAATCCATTCGCTTCTGGTGGTTGTCACCAAAGTGTTGGTGGTGGCCATCACGCGATGGCATATCTCAAATCGAGTCCCTATGCGATGAATGGCATCGCAGGCATCACATCGCCCGGTGCTGTTGATCTCCTACATCCAAGTGTTGGATATCCTGGTGAGTACCTATGCTTTTTATACTTGAGAGCAGTTGCCATTCGAGTCTTTTAAGAGTTTGACAAAAACCAGATTTAGATTGTCATTAAATAAATGCTAGCGTAAAGTCGGCTTAAAGTGTTAGACTCAACAAATCTGGTAAAAAGAAAAGCAAGCAAAAGATGCAACTGTTGCAGACATATAGACTAACGGTATGGTATGATCTCCAATAAGCGGCTTATATACAGTACTAAACACATTTGTGTGAGGGGCATTTACTCTTTTTTAAGTATCTTAATATATATTATATATAACTTATAAGTATATACAATATGTCCTCTGCCACCAAAACTCTTAAAAAGCATTAGCAATTGCACACTTTAAGATCTCTTTTCATTTTTGGTTAAGACAGCTTAGTATTAACGGCTCTTTACTTGAGGTGACCGAATCACCCAATCAAGAAAATATGGGAGTCTTATGAGTGATTGCCATAGTTCATAGCCATCGTTGTTATATTAATACATTCTTCCTTACCTTAAAGCCGATTAACTGTAAGGTCTAGTATAGCATATTATTATAATCTAATAGCAAGCATAAAGAGATTCTATGGAATTAGTTGCCTAAACACAATATTTGAATTAAACTTGTTAAGGGGGACAAAATTTGTGTAATATTCCAATTGAGCCCCACATCTATTTTACTTTTTTCATACTAAATCATATTAGTATTAGTACACAATCTTCTTAAATGTCAAATCCGATCAAAAGTGTCTTTTAACACAATTGTAATAAACTTATACTCAATGATTCAATAGTAAAGCCCTTCTAAATACCATCCAATCGGCCCAATTGTTACAAATTTTGAGAAACATTATTTAAAGAGACATCACTACTACGTTTGACTCAAATGGTTTGAATATGTTGAACAGTTAAATTCTATCGGTTTATTATATAAGACCAAACTTTGTTAGTTTTTCCAAATTGATTGAGTGAATGTGTTTGCATTTTTTTTGCTTCACTCAAATGAATAGTGAATTGAATATGCAGTACATTGTGGTCAAGCCGTGTTATATTACTTCACCAATAGTAGGTCCTACTGTTAGGACATGTATATGCAAATATAGTTAGTAAATGTAATTGTGTCTCATTTTCAAACGTACCACTGAGTAAAGAATGCATATCAAAGGGCTCTTTTGGCATTAGAATGAAAGGCTTGGGTCAATAATGTGAGGGCGGGAGGGATGACCAGCCATTCGGGACTAATACTAGTGCCCCGATAGAGGTTTCGTGTCATTGTATTTGTGACAATACAACCAAAACGCCACACATGTTCCACTTTCAACGAAAATGCTATATATCATGCAATCTGTAATGTAAGTTATCTGCATTTAATTATTCTTTTCACAACTATATGTTCTATGAATTTTTGCAATATTTTTGCAACTACTGTATCACCACTTTTATCATCCATTCAATCGAAATAATCAATTTAATCCATTTTATAATCAATTTTTGCAATAGTTAAGCACATGTTTTGCAACAATAATGTCATGACTTCAATAATATTAAGAGTAAAATTTACTTATGATTAACAATACATATATGATATTAAGCTATTTTAATTAAGACCACAGAAATTTAGATAGAATTTATGTGAATTGACTAATTGACTATTTATGCAAATTATATGCCAATAGAAAGGCTAATTAAGTAAAACGGTTTAAACCTATTTAGAATCGTCTGTTTGTTTTTGTATAGTTGTCTGTTTAGCGATTGATTATTTGTAAAGTAACACTGCATGACATGTAGTCCTCCCCTCTTTTAGAAGTTTGTCAAATATAAAAGAAGACTTTTTGCAGAAAACTGGCCCTTGTATTTACACGAATGTATTAGTGAGTTGTGTGTTTGGTGCTCTTTCACGGCCCATAAGCACATTCAACAGATTCACAACAAGGGCTTATCTCAAAGCGCGTCCTGATTTGCAATTTTCGCTTAATTTAATTTGCAATCTCAATATTTTTAGGAGTATTTAATGGATGCAAATTTGCAATTGATGTATAACTTTAGTTTGTTTGTGCAAATCTATTCAATTTGCTAAACACAGTTGTAAACATTGCTGAACCGGACTCTCAATACTAAACATACTTAGAATTCATTTTTCTTTATAATAGAGTGCATTGAGAGAGAGATGAGACCTTGTTCTGCCCTTCGATTCATTTTTGTAAGGAAAAAAGCCTAAATAATGCAATAATGCAGCTGAGCATACATTGACAGAGAATAGGCTATACCTATGCTATAAAAGATGCACACCTGACCCGAACTATTACTACCACTTTTGTATTGGAATGGATTGATGTGTAACATATTTCTGCCGGTCATTCCGGGTCATTGCATAGCGCGCACGTGCGGTTTTATTATAAGTTCTACCATTTAGGCTAAGATGTTCGACTAAAAGGGCACCCCTTCGACATTCCTACGAAAATTCCATCGATAGAACTATTTGCTGCTTCTTCAATACTTTTATATTCTTTCGATGGGGTATTTCTTTTGATATCAGAATAATAATAATAATATCTGATAATAGTTTTTCCTTAAATGCATTAAAAATAGTTTGTTTTCTTGTAAACAAGATTAACAATCATTTGAAATTAAGTTGAAATGTCATATTAGGATAGAAATAGATATACAGACAGTACAGATATAGCAGAGATATATCCAGTAAGGCATCTATTGGTTAATTTAGAGGGCATTATAAACTGGAATGAGTGGCAAATTGAAAAAACTGAGTTCTTAGTGTATTTGCACAGAAGATATTGACAAACATCGTAATCCGAAGGTTATTGCTTTCGCATTTATGTTGTATATTATATAGACCGGGTTGTAGTGCATGTGCGGGGGTTTAAGTTAGATGGCTATAAACCAACACCTGTCTGGTATAGCTTTTCTCACGATTTCTCGATTCAATACGATTGAATAGATTTGAAGCTTTAAGACCATCGTGTCTTTTAAGAACAAGTTGTATAAAACTCAAGTTTGCAACAAACGTCTCAATTTTTGTGACCAACAGAACTAACTTTTCTCTTTGGTTTCGGTACTTTTGAATGGCTTTAAATCTGCGAACGTATAGCCGGAAGCAGGAATTAGGATTATTGCAGCCACAAACTACTGCCCACAATAATTGCTGGCCAAGCAGTTGTGCACAGAACCAGATACACCTCCGCCACCTCAATAACAGCCAACAATAGCTCAGCCCTTTTTCAGCTTTCAAATTGAGCCGTAATAATACACTCTTAAGCTCCGACTTGTAATTTTATGTATTGAAACTGTTTTTAAATTGAAACATAACTCAAATAAATTAAATGACATTATCCGGTGATAAAACATTTTTTGAGCTAAAATTTCTCTTTAGTTATATTGTATATAATGATAGAAAAGTTTATTTGCTCACATTTTCTAAGAACAGCACTTATTGAGTTTACCAAATCTAGCACTACATACAAAGTTATTTGTTCGACAAACTCAAGAAACAGACCTGAATCCAAATAAGGGATTTGATGTGTTGAGAAGTGCCATATATCAGCAAACTTTTCATTGCTCTCATCGTCATTCGACAAATAGTTTGTGCTTTTTGCCCAAATTATATTAACAACTTGTCATTGGGGGAGATTTGAGTAATTGTATTATACATAATGATATCCCTCTGCGATTTCGAGTTAATGTAGTTTAGTTTTGGGACTACATTTGCAAACAATAAAATTATTCTTGCTTTGCTTTCCTATAAACTAAACTACCATCAAATAAGAGGACATATTAAAGCACAATTTCCCTTAGGAGATCCACTAATGGAGCCTTAATATTCTGTTTAGTTAATAAAATCATTATACATTGTATATTAGTATTTGACAGTTTCTAAATAATGGCAGCAAAGAAAGGCATCATTTTTTAGTATGCATTTTCAAAAATTGCCTCAAATAGTAAATTACTTTGATCTGATGCTGTCATCTGCATAAAAGTTGGTTCATTTAAACGAAGAATATTGAGATATTTGACGCTTTTAAATGGCCTATTATTCTATTGGAGAACTGAATTCACGAGAATGTAAACTATTTGTGTTAAAGGGAAAAATATTTCTGGTGAAGAACAGGGTTAAAAAATGAAAGAAAGCTATTATGTCAGAGGCCTTTGAGCTATTAGGTCCCAGATCTGGACACTGTCCACAAAGAATGCAAACGCAGATATGTAGTGCAAACTGCAGGTGCGGATAGGTTTGAGTTTCTAGATATCCAACTTATAATGTATTTCTATTATATTCATAGCTGCACTGCCAGTTTCAGTTTCTTTTGCACAATGAGAAGTTGCTTACCTTTTTTTGAAGGATGATCCTTATGTCAGAACCAATAGATTTTTCCTATGTTCAAAACATGTCTACTCTTTTGTATAGAAGAAGTAAAAAACTTAATCTTTCTATTATAGTTTATTCTTATAAAATAAAAATAGAGATTATGGTTCAGTTAAGGAACAAACACCGCCCAATTTTTAGGCTCAGACAAATTTGCAGGTTATGCAAAAGCATATCTATTTTTTTAATACTATTGAAGATCAATCTATTATGCTTTTGCTAATCTCATCTTAGAAGAAAAGAGTGGCAGTCGGGAACTTTTTTTGTGAATATTTTCAATATTGCAACGATTCATATACGTAGACATATATTATACTCGCATATTATAACTGCTAACTATTAATTTCACAAATACCGGATTAAAGGTTGGCAGAGGGAAACTTATATAAGATTTGAGAGTGCATATCGTTGACAACATTTTGAATAGTCGTATGCGATACACGAATGCCATATTATACCTTTTCTGTTGAGCTAATCCTTCAGCTGCATATGGCCTCTACCAGCGTGTGAAACCACTGTTATATCGCAACCGACAGTTGGATTAAATTCTATTTCAATGCTCAGTACTGTTCACCCCAAATATAAAACAACAATAGATTTCATTTCATTCTATAGTTTGAAAATATCACTAACAATTTGGTCTTTCTTTTCTCAAATATTTTTCAATCAATTTGAACGTTGCTTTTTTGCAAAACATCACTATATGTCTCATGAAATGGCAATTCACCTCATTTTCAGCCTATAATTTAATTCTATAGTTATTCTCTGCTTAACAACTCTAATATGATTATTAGTTTAAAAATATTATAAGGCCATTAAAATAAAGCCATTAATGCCACTAATAAATCAAAGCCTAAGCTTTTAGTCCCAACAAACTTAGAAGTTGTTGAATACCATTTTTAACCCCGTATCAAATCATACAACTGTATATATCCTTTATTGTCTTATTATTACTGCATTAATAATAACGATAGAAAAATTGAAATTTTGGTTGTCTATTAACTATTTGTTCTTTCCCCCAATTATTGATATGTTTTTAGGGGCGATTTCACCGAATGGCCCGAATCAGCCGCCAAGAAAACAAAGAAGGGAAAGGACAACATTTACGAGAGCACAACTCGATGTTTTGGAGGCTTTGTTCAGCAAAACCAGATATCCCGATATATTTATGAGAGAAGAAGTAGCCCTAAAAATTAATTTGCCTGAATCTAGAGTTCAGGTAATCAATTGTTGCTTTCTTTAAATGTAATACAAATTTAATGAAAAGTTATTAACGCTTTTCATATTTGTGATGAAATGAAGGTTTGGTTTAAGAATAGAAGAGCAAAGTGTCGACAACAGGCACAACAGCAGCAAAACGGCACGAATAGCGCCACAAAGACGAGGCCAAAGAAAGCTAAAAGCCCACCACCTCCTGGTTCTGCGACCAACTCTCCTCCCGCTTCAATACATAGAGACTCGCCATACAAACCGCCGACATTGCCGAACATCACATCGAGTGGTAATGTTGGAAATGCATTGTGTTCTTCAGTTACTTCAAACAATTCAAGGTTAGTAATTGAATCATAAATTGTGGGATTATTATAATAGATATCCAAATAGTTTTGATTGTATGAAATGTGAATAAGTAATAAGCGCTCATATCTTATATTTAGTGCCAACACATATAGTTCCATATGGAGTCCCGCAGCTATCGCTCCGGTATCGGACCTAATGTCTGGTAATAGTTGTATGCAGAGGGCAACTGCTGCCTACCATCACCACCAAATGGCAAGCAGTGCTCCTCCGACGAGCGCCTCTTGCTATCCGCCTCAAAGTTATGGTCCGTCGGCTTATCATTACGGAAATATGGATTATCACATGCCGGCAATGCCTCATCACACGCATACACAATTAGGTGCTGTCACTACTATGGGTTCGGCTGCTCTCAATCAGATGAGCGGTCCGACTATGAGCTCACATATGAATCCTGTAATGTCGTCCCATGGCTTACACGGTGGTGCTGGACATCAGAGCCTCACTGCCAGAACACCACCTATTAATGGAGGCATTTCTGCGCCTAACGATTGTTTGGAATACACGCCTGACAACAAGTCGAGCTGGAAGTTTCAAGTGTTGTGAGATTATTAAATTATATGGCATTTTGTATATTACATTATAAGTCATTTGCATTTTACAAGTTTTAAGACTGACTTTAAATTATTGTTTAGCATAAAAGTAACTAACGGTACAGCAAAAGCTACTACTTATTTATCAATATATTT
>JAQGAN010000004.1:0-27933 GCA_034697745.1 Nothrus palustris
TTTCTTGTAATTCTTATTAAACACAAAAATTCTAATTCAATAAAAAGAGCTTTTTTTCTTCTTTCAAATGAATATAAAATTGACTTTTATTTACATTTTTTTTACAAATAATTTTTTTTATTTTATTTACAAATTTATATCAAAAAAGAATTACACGAATTGTGAATCAGAATCACGAGAATCGCCATACTCTTCATCACCATCTTCTTCTTCTGGTTCTTCTTCTTCAGAATCGGATTCAATGACAAAACGTTTTAATCTTTTTTTCTTTTTATTTAAAGAGTTTTTTCTCTCTTTTGTTCTTTTATTCGAAGAATCAGTTCGTGAGTGCGGCGGCGCTTCTTTTTGATGTTCGTTCGCGCCTCCACGTGATGGCGCGTTCGTGACCAGAGACGTTGAGATGTCAATGAGAGTGACGTGACACGACGTCTTTCTAATGGAGTCCAATAGGCGTTTCCTCTCCCTATCGTTCAACTCATTGTCAAGGGTGGAGTTCGAGAGCACGTGAGCCGACATCGAGTCACTCATTGTTGTTGCGCTCATCCCTCTCGATGACGTCGTATTGTTGTTGGCGTTCGCTCTAACAAAGGTCACAAAGGTCAATCACATGACATGACGAGTGAATCACATGACTTACTTGGCATTCAATTCATTGGTCTTCGACGACTGCGACGCCGACTCTGATGCGGACGTCTTTCGCAAATTGAGAAGTTTTTGTTGAATTAATGATTGACTGATTTGAGAGTCATTTCCGGTCAAAGAAACCGATTTAAAGCGCTTAAACTCTTCTATCACGTCATTCGCCGATAATTTCATACAATTTATTCCTAACAATGGTTTCCCTTTCACGAGCACTTCTTTCAAATACGAAGTTTCGATCTTTCAATACAAACAAAACAATAAAGCAATAATTACAACAATAATTGCACGCGCGCTTACTTGTCTCCTATGAATTGGTTTTTCCCATAATTTGGTTTCATTTGGAGAATATTCAGTGATTTTATCGTCTTTTATTAAATAGAATTCTTTCAATAATTTTCTCAAAAATGAGACCAAAAATACTCGTTTAAGAGCGCGCAACAATTGGCTCAAAAGTGCGCGATTCCTCCCTCTACTCGCTTCCCATTGTTGAGCGAAAGTCTCGTGAAACGCGTTTTGAATTTCAGGCGAATTTTCGTCGAATTTCTCCTCCAATTGCTGTTCGTTTTCGAATTCGAATAATTCGACGAAAAGCGATGACGTATGGGTTGAGTTCACGCTTTGAATGCATTCCAATTGTTGAAGAATATAAAGGATTTCGTCGCAGACGTTGAACGGGAAGAACAGAATCATTTCGAACTGAAATACAATCACAAACACAATTACAAACACAATCAGACAATTCAATCAATCAAAGCAATCAAAGTTCACTTACGATGAGTTGAATGGCGTCGCAGTCGTCCTCTTCGTCCGCGTTGTCGTCGTGGACGCCCTCGTCGTTCCCCTCAATGGACGTCTCGAATGACGAATCCATCGTTTTTTCCAAATTTGACGACAAATTTAAAGTAATGTCGAAATGACGTAATAACTGAGTAATGAATCCGCGTCTCGATTGGCGCGTATGACAAATCACGTGATAAAGGGTGGACAACCGCGACGTCACATCGGAGTTGTCGTCCGAAAGTCGGAATCCGTTGAATCCATTCAATTGACATAATCTGAGCGCGAGATCGACTCCCGCTCGAGCCTTCATCGCAACGAATCCGTGGAATTTGCGTTCGATTTCGTGGAGCACGTGATCGGCGCGCGAGCGGATGGCGGCGTCGTCGTCGGCTGTCATGGCAACCAAATGTGGCACAAGTTGGAGCGGATGCACGTGACCGCCCGATTGGATCACGTGAATGACATTGCACGCGACGCGACGGATCTGTGCCGACGCAGATAGCGATTTGTCGAGAATGCGATTCAAATACGTCTGAAAGAGATTTGAATTAGTGTTAAATGAAAGCATTCAAAAGCAATGGTCGTTCACCTGAATGATCTGCGACTGCGTCGAACCTGAGTCGAACTCTTCGCTCGTGGAAGACATCTGTTTGAGTGACTCACGTGACCACTCAATGGATTTGTTCAGTTTTTCGTCGCTTTCTATGCTTTCACTCAAATATTGGCGAAAATTATTTAAAACTTGAATACAGAAGAGTTCTTCGCTCTTATTGGTCGATTTGTTCTTGTCATTCGTGTTCTCATTGGTCAACAATTTTTCATACAATTGAATTACTTTTGAGTTGAGACACAATTTCGGATCGCTTTCTATTATGAATCCTAAAGATAAAAACATAAATAATAAATATATATATAAACAATAAACACGTATATAAAGAACTGAAAACTGACCCAAACTTGTAATCGATTTTATTATGAGTTCTTTTGTGGCTTCTGTCATGTCATTCATTGGCGTCGCATTCGTTGAATTCAACTTCTCGTCCAATAATTGCAATAATTTATCAAAAATCACTTTTTTTGACTCGAAATCAAAACAATCGCTGAAATGCTTCAAAAAGAGGCCCAAAGAGTAGATCGCGCGCAACAATTTCGGCTTATTGTTTTGTGCCCCGTCATAGGGGGGACACAGCCCCACCCCCGACATCTCTATTAAGAGAATTGCTTTGAATTTGGAAAACAAGTCATGAATGAGTTTATAGTTTTTTGTGTGAAATGAAATCAAAACCGATAAACACTTTATGGAATGCGAGAGAATGAGAGCCGATGATTGGATCACGTTTTTGGTGAGATCCTCCTCCACCCTCACTAACAATTGGGGGGACGGGTTCTGTGCGCGCGGTAACACTTTCTCCAGCGTTTGAATCACTTTCACTCTTAAATGAATGTCTATTAAGAGATCGCAATTCAAGGACAACAAAGACTGCAAACTATCTAAATGTTTGACTAAAAGCGCGGGACAAATGTTGGCGAGCATTGAAAGACAGTGAATCGCAGACAGAGATAACAGTTTCTTGTCGTTCGTCATCGTCGTTGTGGTGGTGGTCGCGGACGTGGCTGTCGTCTTATCTTCGTTCTCACACAACACTTCCGCAACAATGAAGTCAATGACAGACTGCGCGCACGTCTGCGTCTCCTCCGATTTCATGATTTGTTCAAACAATTGCTGCAAAGAGTCGTTAATGGAGTTCTCTTTCAACTGTTCCAAAATAGTGACAGAAATGACGTGCAATAATGACATCACTTTGTACTTGAGTTGTCCGGCGTCGTTGTGCGTGGCCGTGGCCGAGAACCAGAGCTCGCGCGCGGTCTCCAAAACCAACTTACGAATGCCGTCCCCCTCGTCGTTAACGCGTTTAATGATTTTGACACTGATTTCTCCGCACTTCTCATATTCGGGAAATTCAATGCAAATGTCTTTCAATATGCGAATAACGCGTTTGCGAACTGAGACACCGGTGTCGAGAATGCGCTCACAAATGAGATCACAGTATTTGTCGCACAAATCTCGCGAATGCGATTGAAGCACAAAGCGACCAATCAGGTCAATGGTCGCCTCACGAACACTGGTCGACGCGTCGAGAAGTGCGCTCCGCATTGCTATCTGAAGGTCAGTGCGAGACAACAATTGCGTCGACTTTTCTAACGAACAGTTCATAAGAATTGTTGACCTTTAGGAAGAAAAACAATTAAATAATCATAGAATGGCAATCATTAATGATTAGTTACAGGGATTTCATGGCACGACTTCTTTGTGTTGTATTTGTCGTTAAAGACAATGAAGAAGTCACGTGAGACAGAGATGCGTCGAAAAGACGTCCAATTGTTGAGAATTCTGAAGAGAAATAATTACAATTATAAGAGAAGAGCAATATTCATGACAAACCTTGGAGTTCGAGATATTGTATGAAAAGCGTCGCAGTCGTCGAATCAATGGTGTCATCGTCCGCGTCGTTTGTCGTCTTCGCGTTGAGAATAGAGAAGAACTTGTTCTCAATCTCTAAAACAGGTTTTTCTTTAATCCAAAGCGAACTCAAAATGAGTTTTTCGGAAAAGAGTTTCTCTCTATTGAAGAATTGGTTCAAAAGTCGAAGAATTCTTTCCAACAGTTGTTTTTCGCGCGAGAACTCGATATCCAATTGACTTAACGTTTGTTTGCATTCGACTTCCAATTGTTTGCTTTTCGACAAAAGTTTCGCGAATTTCGAACAAATTTGAGACAAGAATTCGATTGAATTTAACCGAATTTGCAATGAAATCGATTTTTGATTGGGATTTAAATTCGAAATTAAAAGTTTTGTCAGAATTTGTATTAAAAGATTTGCAGAAATAGTTGAACAAAAATAGATTCCGTTTTCCAATAAGTCGTTCAAAAAGTGATCGAAAATGGATTTCAAGTCGTATTCGTTGTGCGTCGCGGACGTCGTCGTCGATAAGCATTTCTTCACAAAAGACGACAAAAACGACGAAATGATTTGCAAACATTCCGTCAACTGTTTTGACACTAATTCTCGACTGATTTTGGTTTTTTCGTTACAAATGAAAAGACTTTGCGTTAAACTCATTAAGAGTTTTGTAAAAACGTTGATATTCTGTGACGACTGCGAAGACTGAGTTCTCTTCAGAAGAGGAATTCGATGAAACGATTGCAACAATTCCTCTAAAATACTGTTTCTGTGTTTCGGATATTCTCTGAATATATGATTCAATAATTGAATTGAAATCAATTGCAATTCATTTGAGTTCAAAAACAGAGAATTCATTGAAATTCTTGTCAACAAAAGAATGATTGAGTCGTTTAAAGACTTGTTTTGCGACAAAAACTCCATTAAAAGCTCCAAAATTTCGGTCCAATGAGTGACGTGTTTACGACTCGCAGTCGTTGTCTTCAACACCTGAGACGTCGTCTGATGTTTAGATGACTTCTTCGACGGCGACGACGACTCACGACTCGAAGTGACGTGAGTTTTGGCGTTCAGATTATTGGACAAAAACTGAATTATGATTTCGAGCATTTCTTCGAACAAAACAATCCTTTGAGACATCTCTCGAGACGTCATTATATTGAGCGCGAGTTTCGACGCGTTTATCAACAATTGCCAGAACGCGTCGCAGTCGTGATCGTCCGCATAGCTGTCGTTCATGGCATCGGATGTCCCCGTCGTTGACAACCGGTTTTGTTGATCTTTGAATTTGGAAAACCAGACAATCATTTGATTGGTTAGAAGTGATAAAAAAGAACATAATTTGGAATTTCGATTCGCTTCCAATTCCTTCATTCGATTCGAATGTTTTAGTTTTGACGACAAATTCATTAAATTTATTAAAGTTTTTGAATCTATTCTCAAATCGAAGGAGAGATCGCGCGCGTCGTCCGAGTCATCCGCGTCGCAGTCGTTCTCATTCGAAGACATGATTTGATTGAGAATTGAGTCGAAACACAAAACGATGTCTTTATTGCTATTCATTAAATCACAACTCTTTTCTCTGTCTCGCGTTTTCTCTTTTTTGACACTTTTTTCTTTTTTGCGAACAAAAGTCACTTCACTTTCAAAAGGCTTCTCATTTGAGACGACGTTTGATGTGATGTGATTCGCATTCGTGACTGAGTTGTCGTCCGAAGACGTCATCACAGAGTGTGGTGTCGTTGCAGTCGTCGCTGCCATTCGTTGTCGTGCTTTCACTCTTTCGCCTAAAGAAGTGCTAACGACGTGCTCGCGAGCGGACGTCTCGTAGCTATTGCTGTCGTCGCAGTCGTTGTCGTCGTTTTGCAAATCGTTAATGAGTTTGAGGTTTTCGTTGAATTCCAAATGCGTTTCAATCGACGGTTCGATTGTTTCCAAAGAATGACAATTACTGTGAATGACGTTCTGAAAGCTATTCATTGCAATGTTGTTGTCATTGTTGTCATTGTTTTGATGAATGAAAAGTCCTTTGAGTGACAAATGCAACAAAAGCGGAGACAACGACGACGACTGCGACGTCTGACCGCCGCCACTGTTGTCCTCGACTGTCGTCGTCGTTGTCGTCGTCGTCATAGCGATGGCGTTTGAGTCGAACATCAAATCATTTAATTGTTGTTTTGCGAGATATAAACTATTTTCCAAATGAGAGCCGAACGCAGTATTGGTGACGAGCGTCAGGTTTTGCGTCAATTGTTGCGATCGATTGCTGTCATTCAATTCGATTAATCGCTTCTGAGATTCGCTGACAATCGAAGACTGAAAGTGTTTCGGAAGCGGCAGTTCTCGCAACAGATCGCACAGCGATTGACAGCACGCGAGAGAGACGGACGACGCCGTCGTCGAGTCGAAGGCGTTCGCGTTTAAATCCATTTCAAATGTCTTTCAATTTAATTAACATTTTTCGCCATTTTGTGAACAAAAACACGTCAACAAAGGGTCGAAACACTAATGACGTCTACAAAACAACTCAATTCATACAATTCAATGGTGAACATCAATGACGTCAAACAATTGTTTATTATTTTATAATTTTTTACAATTTTTATAATAAAATCATTTTATAATTAATTTTTTGAATACTTTTTGTTTTAATACAAAAATGAGTGAAAAATGAATTCTCAATAAAAGATTTTTTGTACAAAAATGAAAATTGAATTAAAGGGCAATTCATGTCATCTCTTAATCGTTTCCACATTTATGTCATTTATTCGTCGATTTGGCGGCGCTTTTATATAACAGCGCGTCGTCTCGCGTCTCATCTCGTCGTTGAAGTTGGTCTTCGGCGTCGACGACGTCCTCTCGTTGTGTCGTTCCTGTCGTGCAGTCGTTGATTGCGACTTCTCTTCAGTCAATCTCTTTGTCGTCGCAGTCGTTGACAGTCTTTGAATGTCTTTCCCTTTAATGACGTCTGAGTTTTGTTTGCCTTTATTTTCATTCATTTCATTTCGACATCGATTTCGACCAAAATTTCCTCTTTTTTTGTTTGAAATAAATTTCATTAAAATCTCATTTATTTCTTCTTTTCTTCATTTGATTCCATTTTTTGGTCAAATATTTGACAAAAATTCTCATTTGTTTTGATTTTTTCTTAAAACTCAACCAAAGACTGACATCTCGTGTCAAAAGTTCCCAAAACTCATCCCATTTATAAACAACGTTACGCTATTTATAGAGAAAGGGGAACTTTTAACACTTTAATTAATGACAGTTTATTGTATTTTTGACTCGCATGCCTCTCATTGGGGGCATTCAAGTGTTACGTAATTTGTGAGCAGTGAATGCCTTATATGTAAGAGAGGGGGCGGGGCTTCCATTTGTATTGAAAGAAGTGCAAGTCGTGAGAGGGCGCTCACAATCAAAACTCAATTCGTTGATCGCAAACATAGTTTGCATTTCACTCAATCGTTGAAGAAAAAGTCGGAAAAATCGCGAAAATAATTTTTGCAGCCGTAGGAATAGTCATGTGATCGGTTAAGTTGAGTTACGTTAGGTTAAGTTAGGTTAAGCCAAATCCCGCGCGGTAGCCGTGGTAGAACACGGTGTTTCTATTGGTTAAGATTTTCACTCTAAATGATGTCGCGAGTCCGTCACTTTTAATGAGATATTCAAATAATCAAATATTCCTCAAAGTCTCAAACACTAAATTGACATATACTCTAAATACTATTTTTCGCAAACAAATAAAGTTATGGAACAATTTAGACTTGTCTTTAATGATAAGATTTTTGTAAACTCTTTAAAATGATACTTTCTTAAGTAATTTGAATTGTTTCTTATATTATTTATTTATGTATTTTTATATTTTAATATTTATAAACATAGAGTTTTGTAAAGAACATTATGTTATGTTAAATACTTCACTCTTTAAATAAATTCAATTCAATTGTTTTGAAATTAAAACTCATTTTAATCTAAACTTAAATAACAGTTAAATTGAAACCTATTAAACAAGTGGTGATTCTCTTCTATCCGACCACAAGAGTGGATCCAGTGATCTCGTGTTCGGGAATCTCCAGATTGAGAGGCGCCGGACCTTTTCTAATTCTTCCTGAAGCGTCATAATGGCTGCCATGACAGGGACAGTAATAGCCGCCGAAGTCTCCCTGACCGGGGATGGGAACGCATCCTAAATGAGTGCAAACGCCTATGAGCACCAGCCACTGGCCACTCGGGTCTGTCCGCCGTTCGTCGGCCTCGGGGTCTCTCAATTGATTCAAATCGACACTTCTTTCGCGCGCAATCTCTTCCGCAGTTCTTCGGCGGACAAACACAGGTTTTCCGCGCCATTTGACGGTCAGATTCTTGCCTTCGGGGATGCCCGATAACTCAACTTCAATTTTGGCCAATGCCAACACGTCTTTTGCGGGCGACAGAATCGAGAGACATGATTGGACGACAGCTTTGCTTGTTATGGCGGCGGTCACGCCCACTCCCGCGGTCATCACATACTAATTAACATATAATTAATAATCGATTGACCAATCAGTGAATGATTACTTACAGTGAAAACGCGTCTGTTGTCCACTGATTGGTTGTTGAGTTTATTGGGATCTTTCGTCGAGTCTCGTCTTCAACAATACAAACAATGAATGAATGAATGAATTAATTAATCGATAATCGCGATTATCGATCTATACCTGTATTGCGTGAAATCCGGAATTCGAAGATCCGAATGAATGAATCGAATCAAAGGCTGATTGACTGTTGAAAGAGAGAGAGCGAGACAACAATCACATTAATCAGATATTGATAGCAATATAAATAATGATTTGTTACTTCCGCTTCCGGTCGTCAAACGTCGTCTTAAAAGAGAAGTCGACAACGAATAGGAAGTAGCCTTCGGTGGAGAATCTTTGGGGAGAAGCGGTTCCAGAGGATAGGCTGTCCATTGCCATTGATAGGGAACTACTTCGGGCATCATTTCATCTCTTTGCACACTCGAAGATATTGAGAGATCACTGGATCCCAAAATGGCGGTCACCGCTCGTCCACCAATTGTGGGAGAAATGGCTTTCAGATAAACATTCATTGGAGCTGATCCACGCGCTGACATTGAAATCATTTTTCAATTATTTTTGTTTTCAATGATTTCTTTTCATAAATAATGTCTAACAATGACGTACTTTATGTGTGTTTATTACTGATCACATCCAATAATAACGTTACGCAGAAATGTGACTCTCCCCCTCCTTTGTTACGCTCTGATCTCTAGATAGCGTAACGTTATTAATAAATGAATCGACTCTTTGGCTCTCATTAGTATTGAATACCTCTCTCTCGCGCAATGACGACGACTGCGACTCATTCTTGCGTTAATTCTCGTGAAAGTGAAGTCACTCTTAATGACCAAAAACTGATTAATCGTTTCGCGCGTTTGAATGCCAAATGCGAGGAATTGTCACAAGAAATAAATGGTAAAAAGAGACAATTGGTCGATGTCGAGGAAGCCATCAATGAACTAATGCTCATCGACGGGGAGGAGGACGACGAGGCTTATGTACTGACAGGGGAAGTGTTCACTCACTTCAAGAGCACTTCTTCGGCATCAGATCTATGCGAAGAGAAGAAGAAGTCGTTGGAGAAGGAGTTGAAAGAGATCCAGCGCGCGATCACAACAATGGCCGAAGAGATGTCAACAATAAAAGTGAAACTTTATTCAAAGTTCGGAAACAATATTAATCTCGAATATGACGACAATTAGAGCGACAACAATGAGACAACAATGAGATTATAAGAAATTTTGTTTTAATTAAAAAATAATAAAAATTAGTTTGATTTGATTGTTGTGTACGTAAATATCGTTGACTTTGACGATAACTCGTTGTCATTAATGAACGGCACGAGCAATGCGTGAAAGTGTTTTTGTGGTTTTCGTTCACTTCCCAAAGCGTAGTCATGACAACCACTCCCTATCTCTCTCTCGTCACATCCTTTCCTTTGATTCGTTTCTCAACAATGGTGTGAATGATGCTCGCGAGCCATCTCTGCTGAACGGATACCGACTCTGACGTTGAGCCTTCCCATTCTCCCGCGCGCTCTCCCTTTCTGTCGACTGAACGCGTGCGCGCGTGCCTCTCGTCTCTGCTTCTGCTCCACTCGCTCTCTGCTCTGCTATCGTTGTAGTGCTATAGACATAACATTACACTACACTATAATAGAGTGTATCTATCGTTGGGTCGGAAACCGAGAAACCATTTTTGAACGAGAATGAAGTCTGCAGCAGCAATCAATAGCAATCTCATACAAATCTTATAGCAATCTCATTTGCTATTTATTGTTTATCTCATTTAGTGCTCAACTCTCTCCACTATTAACGAGTGCTTTAAGAGGTTTTGTGCAAAACATTTAAACCATTATTAGTGAGAGAAGAATTACCATTATTTGCAAAGAGAGAGAGAGAGAGAGAGAGAGAGCAATAGTAATAGTAATAGAGAGGAGTGAATGAATCGATCGAATGAAGCTATAATGTTCTCATTGCGACGACGAGTAATGCAGTGAACGCTCGCTCTGTGTTGTGCAGTGAAGAGACTCTCAGTGCTGTCGACCGCCGCCCATCACTCATTTCGCTTACTCTATCTATAATACACACATATATACTATACTACTCTTTTCTCTATCCGCTCGCTCTCAATAATTGCTTCTCTAACTGAGATTTGTGGAGCGATGGGTTGCGCCATGTCCGCTGAGGAGAGGGCCGCTCTCGCGCGGTCCAAACAGATTGAGAAAAACCTTAAAGAGGACGGTATTCAAGCGGCCAAAGACATCAAACTCTTACTATTAGGTGAGTGAGCAGTGCGCGCAACAAATATAATACTAGTAATGCATTTATTGGGTTGTAGGCGCGGGTGAGAGCGGAAAGTCCACCATTGTTAAGCAAATGAAGTAAGTCACCCAATCACCTAGCTACTCCACTAATCCATTAATCCACTAATCGGTTAATCCACTAGGATCATCCACGATTCGGGCTTCACCACAGAGGACTTTAAGCAATACAAACCGGTCGTCTACTCGAATACCATTCAGTCGATGGTCGCCATATTGCGCGCTATGCCTAACCTCGGCATCTGTTTCGGCAATAATGAGCGCGAATCGGACGCCAAAATGGTGTTCGATGTGGTGTCGCGTATGGAAGACACGGAACCCTTTTCTGATGAGTTATTGGTGGCGATGAAGCGGTTGTGGTCGGATCCAGGCGTCCAAGAGTGCTTCGGCAGATCCAACGAATATCAGCTCAACGATTCCGCCAAATAGTGAGTACTCGAATTCACCTTGCTACTCTCCATTGCATTGCTGTTGACTAACGCTTCCACCCCCCTTCGCCCCGCCCACTCCCGCCCCCCCACAGCTTTCTCGACGATTTGGACCGTTTGGGCAAAAAGGATTACATGCCTACCGAACAGGATATTCTGAGAACGCGCGTCAAAACGACGGGCATAGTTGAGGTGCACTTTTCGTTCAAAAATCTCAACTTTAAACTGTTTGATGTGGGAGGTCAAAGGTCAGAGCGCAAGAAGTGGATCCACTGCTTCGAGGACGTGACTGCCATCATCTTCTGCGTGGCCATGTCTGAGTACGATCAAGTGCTGCACGAAGATGAGACCACAGTAAGACTCATTAAAGTGATAATCACTGCCATTCTGTATAACTGCTGCCATTCTCTCGCTTTCAGAACCGAATGCAGGAATCGCTGAAACTGTTTGACTCGATTTGTAATAACAAATGGTTTACCGACACTTCCATTATATTATTCCTCAACAAAAAAGACTTATTCGAGGAGAAAATCAAAAAGTCTCCGCTCACGATCTGTTTCCCCGAATACACGGGTCAGTTGTGATGCACGCGAGTCCACATTCATTCATACATTCATTGATTGATACTCTTTGTTTCATAGGTGCGCAAGAGTACGGAGAAGCGGCCGCTTATATTCAGGCGCAGTTCGAGGCGAAGAACAAGTCAACCACCAAAGAGATCTATTGTCACATGACGTGCGCGACGGACACCACTAACATTCAGTTCGTGTTCGACGCAGTCACCGATGTCATCATAGCCAACAATCTGCGCGGATGTGGTCTCTATTAGCGCTTCATCTTCTCTTCTTATTCGCCGGTCAGTGCGCGCCAATACATTTAACAACAATACTGTTCACTCATTCACTTTCTTTCTTTCTTTCTTTGATAGCATTCATGAATCAATTTTAGTTCAAAAGAAATAAAGGAAAAAGTGTTCAACACGTGTGCAGTCATTGTGCAGTCTTCGGTGGCAGTGGTGGTCAGTCAGTGTCCATTCAGTCTCTCTCTCTTCAGTTCAATTGTGTGGTTGTTGTGCTCATCATTTCTTCTTCTTCGGGACCACAAAAACGACAGACAAAGACATTAATAAAGTGGTATGCAGTATCTGCACGAAGACAACGCGCGCACAACAATCTCATTCATCTGAACGCCAATTGTGAACGACACGTGACTACTCTGTGAAGAGAAGAGAACTGCCCTTCAATGCAGTGATCAAGTGATGACCTATTCTGCGCGCGCGAAACAACTCTACAATAGTGAACAAAATGACTAAAAATTATTACAAAAAACTTATTAAACAATTATTATTATTATTATTGACAACAGTATTGTTGTTGAGTGTCTCGCGTTCTCTCTCTCTTATTGTTGTTCTTCTCATTCTTCTTCTTCTTCTAATTCTTGTTCACTATTCTCTTGTCTTCTTTTTTGTTCATAAGAAAGAAAATCCAGAAATTCTTCTTTTGGACGAAAACAAGTCATTCATGAAATCAACAGCTCATTCAAACTCTTAATTAATTCTTCTTTTATATGATTTATTGATTGTTTCTTTTTTACATTTATTATAATTATTATTATTATTATTAAGTTTTTTTTGTTTATTTTTATTCAAATAATTGCTGTCTCATTGGCTGCCATTCTATGAACTCTTCTTTTAATAACAATTAAATTAAAAGTGAAATTCTTTTATTGCACTCAAAGAGGACTAAACAATATGTAAAACTCTTTCTCTCGTGAATAAAAACAAAACTAAATAATGAATAACGATTCAAAGCATGCGAAAGAGTCGATAGAATACGATCGCCAACAATAGGTTGAGGCCCGCGATACCGATCACTAACAGCTGACGCGTTGACCACTTCTGCAAAACATTAACGATTACAACGATTAGTGGCAAGCATTAGAGCGCGCTCTGCATTGTAGCAATGATTACCACAAGTCTCGCGACATTCCTCCCATTCCTCACTCCTGTTGACTCCTTTTCGTAGATTTCCTTCTCTTTGACGCGCTTCGAAAGGCTTTGCAACTCAACAATAGTTCCCAAAGAGAGACTCAGCTCTGATTGGTCAGTTGGAAGAGAGGCCTTTCGACCAATGACAACTCTTCGTCCACTATTAACTGGAGGCGATTGAATCGCATTTTCTTCCTTAATATTCTTCGAAATGCTTTCTATGAAAACAAATCAATTTCAATGAAAAGGTCAAAGGTCAACAATGGGGTCAATGACCGACCGCTCGTAAAATCGCTTTTTGGCTTCCACTTCTTTTTCTCTGATTTGTAGTGTTGGAAATGCTCTCCAAAAGTAGAGGGGGCGGAGGGGGCAGAAAGGGTGGGGCGCACGGGGGGCGAATGCGAATGGGGGCGCACTTCTAAAGAGTTTGGAGTTTTGCGCGCCAACAATGTTGTCTTTGGAGTCATAGAACTAGTGGGAGGCACAGAGAGCGTGGGAGGGGGCGGTCTTTCGGGAGTGAGCCACTGTGATTGGCTGTCGTCCATTGGCCAATCGGCTCTTATGGTGGGCGCCATCTTTGGAACTGGTAATGCGCGCTCTTCTCCACTCAACCATTGTTGTTGATCTCTCGCGCGTTGTTGAAACTCATAATTGGGTTTAATTTGCAAGACTTTCGTCTCATTTGAACTCTTATTAAGTTGAAGGTCACTCCCGGATGAGTTAGAGGTCAAAGGTCTCCACATCAGCTGTTGAAATGCGGTCTTTGGGGGAAATTCTGAAATTGCAAAAAGTCATCAAAAAGAGTGAACAATAATAATAATAATATTAGAAAAAGACCGAAATTCACAAAAAGGGGAATAAAATCTGTGGAAAAGTTTCTTCTTATAGAAGACGGCCATTGAGGGAAGACTTGTTGTGGCGGGACATGTTGCGGGACGTGTTGCGGGACGTGTTGCGAGACGTGTTGCGGGACGTAATGCGGGATGTGTTGCGGCACGTATTGACGCGCGCGTTCTTCCAAATTGTCTTTTGAAAGAAAAAAATGAAAAAGAGAAAAAAGAAATGAAGACAATGAGACCTGATCCACGATTAATGGCGGCGATTCTTTGATCGGAAACAATTGGACTAATTGTTGGATTACGATTAGATCTATTAGAATGAGAAGAGAAACGTCTTGTTCGCGGCGGAACTGTTGGTCTCGTTTGAGAAGACATTTAAAAGACTAAAAATAGAGAAAAACTGACAATAATTGGAGCAAAGATTGAATGACAAAAAGTTTGCCAAAAATTCTTTCAAATAATACGTCTTTTTATTTATTCATTTATTACAACGCATACAAAGCAATGCTATTTAATAATTAACACTCTCTCCCCCCTAATCGCCCTTGCCCTTCTTCTGCGGCGCGTCCAGCGATTCCGCCGCTTCCTTCGCTTTCTTCGCGCGAATGCCGACCAATCGTTTGTTAGCGCGCGCTCTTCTCAGGGAATGATATGCGAAGAACTTCTTCTCGTCTTCGGTGATGACTCGCGCACTTTCACTCTTGAGATACGACTTTCGCCGACGAATAGGCAGAAGAGTTCCGACCAATTGTTGCGCAACGCTCTGCTCCTCAACACTCGAGTCTCCCTTTCGGGGCTTTTTCTTATTCAACGGAAACAAAATCAAACTAAAAGAGACGCGAATCACAACAAATCAGAACACGTGTTAATCACATGACGAGCTGTAATACTGACCGCGACTTATACTCTTTCAATCGCTGAGCGTTTCTCTGAATTGATTCCAAAGACTTATTGGTTCGTCTCTTATCCACAGAAATGCCAATCGCTATAAAAACAATCAAAACAATAATAACAATAATAACTGAATGACAACAATGACATACTGGGCGCGAGTCTTCTGCCAATGCCCGCTGCCTTCAACTCTTCGCAAGTGAATCCTCTGCCGAGTCTCACTTTGCGGTTGTATTTAACGGTCGGACAATTGACAACAGGTCTCAAACGTTGTGTAGGACGGGGGGCAACACGTGCCGCTCTTTCCACGCGCTTCGCATGTCTTCTCTTCTTCCTCATGGGCTGATTAAACCATGTCTTTATGAATCTCTGCCAATCCTTTCGGAAGTGGCCGTTAGGGATGACGCCATTGCGTTTTGCGGGCATTGAAGATTGCGATTACAGTCTAATTATTTCTTAATAAATGACTCAATCAGTGAATGAGTGAATGAAAGCCAAAAAGGAAAAGGAAGTCACAGATAATCTTGTCATCGCTTTTAAAATCACTTTTAGCTCTTTTTTAATTAACAAATTCGACACTCATTTCATTGCATTAATTCCATATATAAAAGGACTAAAACTCAATTCAAATCAATATTGACACACAAATGACGTCAAACATTACTCAAAAAGTGCCCCAAATATGTGCTTTAGTTTATTGACATTAAAAAGACCAAAAATACAATGGTTTTATGGATCGCGTGAATCAATTCACACATTAATGAATTGTTAAATGAAATAAAAGACGTAATTAACATGTAATCCCTTTGCATTGTTTTGAACGAGACTTTAATAGCAATAATACTAATGATTCATATTTTAGATGAAATTCTTTTACAATTATTTATAATTTTTTACCAAAAAAAACATTAAATAAGAGATAATTAGAGAAGAGATTGATGGTTAATTGATCTTGGACCTCTTCCTCGCGATCGCGTCCTCCACAGCCCTCAACTGTTGAAGAAGTTCTTCGCGTCGCGAGACTGTCGCCGAAAGAGACTGTTTGTCGTGTTTGGCGGACGAAGCGGATCCCGATGACGATGAAGACGTGGTTGTCGTGGTTGCCATTGCGATTGGCTGACATTGAAGAGGTGGCGAAGAAGGACCGCATCTCGTGTCCGAAACGGGAGACACCGAAGACGCCGAAGACTTGTTCCGAAGTTCCGAAGGAGATCCCGAAGGACTCAATTGGATTGCGGGCGAAGAAACAATGTCTTCCTCCATGTCTTCCATATTGAGGTCTTCATTATCTCGTCCGCCATTAAGCTTAACGGCCACCGAATTGTCCTTTTTGAGAGTCGAATGCTTTTAAACAAAATAAAATCACTTTTAGAAAACTTTTTAATAAACTATTAATTATTGCCCCCCAACTCCTCCCCCTTAAACCCTTCCTCTAAACCCAACCTTTTTCATAAAAGTCATCTTAATGGGAGACTTCTTCGGCGAGGCCATTGATGTCATTGTTGGCTCTTTTGTCGCCATTTTGTTCAAAAGAGGAGAAACGCTTCTTCTTCCTCCTCCGCCGCCACTCTTCCGTCTTTCGTCGGCCGCCATTTTGGTCTTCTTCGCCATTCCATCACCGGATCCACTCAACGGCTGATCAATGGCTGATCCAACAATGGGCAACTTCCTCTTCTGCGCGCTACTCTTCATCACAGAATCCTTCTTCACTGTTGCGCACCCGCTGTTGACTCTCTTGGCGTCCACTCTATTGTTATTGAGTGCGGTCGTTGTTTGTCTTTGTTTATTTTGGTTACCATTGGAGACGTCGTCCGAATCGGTATTTGAAGCCGAATAATAACTACTCATAGACTCGGAGTCAGAAAGCGATTCACTCCACGAGTCGTATTCACGCGCGTCGTCTCTCACTTCGTTTGCATTACTTTTCGTCCAATTCGTATTCAAAGGAACTAAAAATCAAAACAAACTTTCAGTGAATGGCAATCGAACGCAACCCTTACACGTGCTCTTCACGTGATTTAAAAAAACCTTTTTTTGGAAATCTTTGCGAAGAATCCATTGGTTGTTGTGGTAGAAGCGGTTCCTTCTTCTTCTCCATCACTTTTCGGTTAAATCTTCGATTCGAACGACCGCCAGATCTCTCGGCGGACATATTGGACGCCGAAGACTCCGAGAAAGAAGAGCCTTCGGAGCCCGAGAAGTCACTCGAATCAGATCCAGACGCAGAAATAGAAGACATCGAATGTGACCGCTTTGAGCCCGATCTAGAACCGGCCAGAGGGCGACCAGTGCCTCCGCGGAAGGCCTTCACGGCGGAGGGTGGGGGCGATTTGGACCTGCGCCAAGGGTCGCGATAGGTCTCGGCCGAGCGCATCATCTTGGGCGGCTCTTCATTGTTCCATGGCGCAGACTCGAACGCCAGACGTCTTCTCCGCTCGTATTCGTCGTTATCGTACATGCGGTCCTCCATTGGCGAATGGGATGAGTCGCGTGAGTCGCGCAGCCCCCCCGCCCCTCCACCCGGTCGCACCACGTGGTCGTCCTCCACTCCCAAGTTGAACCTCTTGTCTTCGAAGTCGATCTCTTCCTCTTTACGACGTGACGCGCGCACAATCATCTCTTTCGCCTGTTTGAGGCCTCTCTCCCACGCGCTCTCATTGCCTGCATTGTTGGCCGCGCTTCCGGTGTTTGCTTCATAGAAGTGCTCCCTTTGGACACCTCTGTTATGAGCGCCTCTGTTGGGGGGGTGAGGGGGTAGACCTATCGGGCCCATAGGAGGCATTGGGGGTAATGGTGGGAGAGGGGGCAGACCTCCTCCTCCCCTTTTAAGTAGATTCATGCCTCCGGTGGGATGAACAAAGCGACACGCGTTGCCCCACGTGCCTAATTGTCAATTAGAAACAAATGTAAACAAACACATTGATGACGTGCACTCTCAACACTCACATTGTCCTCTTCCGAAAAACCTGCAAACACTGTTCGTCGCGTTATTGCTATTACTATTGTTGGTGTTCGTCCGCTCTGCGTCGGGCGCCATCACTCTCTTCCTATTAAACTGTGTTGTGGCGTCTGCGCACTCATCGTCCTCGTCCTCCTTGACCTCTCCTTCCTCTAAGTCTTCGTCGTCGTCTAACTCTCCTATGAATAGAAAGATTGATTAATTTATTACAGTGATTGTTATGGTTGCGCTCGCACTCATACCCTCGTCTTTGTCATCTTCGTCTCCCCCGACTCCAATCTCTCCCCCACTGGCTCTGTGTGCTTCGTTGTCCTCCTCGTAGTCGAGCTCTTCCTCGTCATCGGCCCCCCCGTCAGTGCCCCCACATCTGTCACTCGCACTCGTCTCCAATTGATTGTCATCTCTTGAGTGCGTTTGTGATAATTCGTCTTCACTAATAATGGTTTCGCAAATCAAAGACATCTTCTCTATAATGAGTTATTCGTTGTGAGTCTCGCTCTCAACAAACAATTCAATACAATTATTGTTATTATTTGTCTTTCAATGAAATCTTTTTTTCAATCGAATTATAGTTTGTTTTCATTGAATACTAAAATGGCGTTAAAATAGAACTTAAGCGCTTGTGATGTTGTCATAGAAACCATTGCAAAGTGTCGTACAATCGCTATCCAATTATTGTAGAAAACTTTTGCGCAAAATTATACTTAAAAAGTGAACAAAACTTTTTTCCTCTCTTTTGGCGTTTCGTCACATGTTTTGATATTTGAAAAGAAGAATAAACACCTTTATTGCGATAAAAGATCAATTAATGGCAGCCGAAGACGGAGAAATCGTTCGTCACGTGTGGAACTCGTATATTCCGTGTATGTTTCGGTTATCAGCCAATGAGGTCACTTCTCTTCAAGAGCCCGATCCTTACTATGTAATTATGATTGTTTACATTGAATGATTGTTTCAATGATTGTTTCAATGATTGCATTCAATGATTGCACTTATATTGCAGTCAATGGTGTCGCGTCTCTCGTACTTCCCTCTAGTGATCGATAAAGTGATTAAACACTTCACGCGCTTCGTTCACGAGACCAAACAATCAGCCAATGACTTATGGCTCGACTTTGACGGCATTCCTCTTAAATGGTAAGTGCGAGCCAACCATCACTACTGCATTGTTGAGTGCGAGCCCCCATCTCTTTCAGGCATTACCCGATTGGTCTTCTTTGGGACCTTCACGGCTGCGCAGACGGTTCGGGCGAATTGCCTTTCAATATAACGGTTCACTTTCAGGTGAGAATCACTCACTCGCGCGTGCAATCATTCACGCGTGTTGTCTCTCATTTCAGGACTTTCCCGAAGAAGAACTCGTTCGTTGCAATTCTCGCGCCGCCATTGAAGCCATTGTAAGCAATGCTTTACTATGAAAGATCATTACTTCTTCTTCTTGTTGTCTCTTTAGTTCCTGTCGAGTCTGAAAGAGGCGGACGCTCTTAAGCACAGAAGTCAAGTGATGTGCTCACTGCAGAAGAAGGACCACAATCAGCTCTGGTTGGGATTACTTAATGACAAGTTCGATCAATTCTGGGCCATAAACCGGAAATTGATGGAAGTGAGTGAAGGACAACACTTCCGTTACATTCCGTTTCGAGTGTATTCTCACGAACGCCACTCTCTCACTCAGCGATTGGTGAAAGCGATTGACAGCCAATCACAACAAGAGACCACTTTAGCCCATTTGAGAAGTGTTGTGTTTGGCAGTGAGAGCGCGCACAACTATAAACTAGTGCTTCACGGCATAGAGCCGCCGATGGAGACGCCCCTGCAGTGGCTGAGTCAGCATCTCTCCTATCCGGACAACTTTCTACACATTGTTGCCGTTCGTCTAAACACGCATTCATCACAACAATGAGAATCGCGCGCAAAGAAAGAAAACATTGAATGAATGATTAATTTAGAGATTTTATTATTCAAGAGGAAACAAATTTCATAAATCACATGATTATTAATTAATTTATATAATAATAATAATATCTAATAATTATAAATTGTGTTCATTATTGCGTTCGTTTTGTAATAATTAAAAAAAGAGAAATCACTTCCAGAAGAATGAATGCCTTTTTGGGTTTTAATGAAAGTTAAAAAAAAAATTTGGAAAAATGACTAAAAAGACGAATGAGGAAAGACTTTTTCACAGACTGTTTGCGCACTTTTATTCCTATAATAATAATAATAATAATTAATCCCATGAATTAACACAACGGAAAAGCGATCCAAAAAAGACTTTTATTTTACAAAAAATTTGTTTCAGTTTTTGTTATGATTTTTCGGAAACAATAAATATGTGTTTAGTTTTTGCACTTATTGTTAACTAATTTTCGATAAAATGAACAAAAAGTAGAAGAAGGTCAACATGAAGTGAACATGATGTGAACATGCTCCCATACAACACAATACAATCTCCCCTCATCAATCTCATCAATCAATCAATTTATTTCACAGTTCTTGAGTTCACAGACTGTTCATTAATCATAATAATAATAATAATATAATAATATTGAATAAAGAGTTTCATTGAATTTCATTAGAAATGTTCACAAAACCAAACAAGAGTTGCGGCGCAGAGAATCACAACTAACACAACAATAATAGCGTTTTCAGAGAAGTCTGTAATTGAGGTCTAAATGAGAGAAACACTGAATGTGGAGTTGAGTGGAGTCGAGTGGAGTGGAGGAGAGCGAGAGTGAGAGAAGTTGTATTGTTGGCAATAAATCCCAAAATGAAAGAAAACGAGACACAAGTCACTGCTTCAATACACACACACACACACACACACAACACGTGCTCATTGGTCGGCGCACGTGCTTCTCAATTCTTCCATTGTTGTTGGTGTTGTTGTAGTTGTGGTTGAGGTCTTTTATTGTCGACGTGCGACGCCCGATGATGACCACTGCTGTTGATGGGGGGCGGAGGTGGAGGTGCTCCGGGGCCGGGGGGCTCAACTCTGCGCTGGGATTCCTCTTCTTGTCGTTTCTCGTAATGCAAAAAGTCGTCAAAGATGGAAGTGGTGTGTCTGAAGTGGTGCATGATTTTGATCACTTGCTTTCCCTTCTCGAAGGGCACCTCTTGGGTGTCGCGCGAATTGGTCACCGGTTTGTTCTCATTGTTCTCGAGCCGAATGTGTCGGAGTTGCGCATTAGGAACGTCTTTGACGTAAATCCACTTGACTTTGAACTGTCCCTTCCACTTGTCCTGAGCCCAAACATTGGACGAACAGTTATAGTCCACGTAAGACATCATTTGCGCCATTCCGCAGAAGTGACCTAAACGTAAGCCAAGCAATGCTTAAGTGATAATAGGTCAACGACTCCAATGACCTTACCTGACCCGTTCACGGAATACAACAGATAAATGGGACCTTTGCTCTCCTGTTGCTTAAACGCGTTGTCCAAGCGCTTGTTGCCGTGTTCTGTTGAGCACCAAATAGAGTATTTAATGCTTCGGTGGATGTCGTCTTCCGAATAAGACTTTATA
This sequence comes from Nothrus palustris, assembly GCA_034697745.1. Classification (NCBI taxonomy): domain Eukaryota; kingdom Metazoa; phylum Arthropoda; class Arachnida; order Sarcoptiformes; family Nothridae; genus Nothrus; species Nothrus palustris. The sequence continues at coordinate 21,396 of JAQGAN010000004.1, forward strand.
ATGAAAAAGCGCGCGTTTCTCGGATTCAAATCGAACTCTTTCGGGTTGTAATTGTTCTCAACGCGCAATTTGTCCAAAACGGGATGTGCTGGCAGTGGAACCGCTGAAGAGTCGCATGCGGCCGAAGAGGCGGATCCACTGTTCGCCGAATTACTGTTTCCCGAATAAGTCCTCGAAGAAGGCGTTTGTTGTTGTTGTTGTTGCTGTTGCTGTTGTTGTGATACTTGTCGTTGAGATGATGGCACCCAAGAAGACGAAGAAGCGCTTCCGCCCACCACTGGCTGAATGGCAGCCACACTATTGGCGACACTTCTTTGCGCTATTGTCGGCGGCTGTGGAACCGCTGTCTGCACGACCGGTGGTGTCTTCACGGCGGCGGCGGATCCATTCTTCGACTCCCACGTACCGATCGCTTCCATACTCGTCGGCGGCAAATGCTTAGAAGTGGATCCGGTCAAGACCGACGAAGACATCTTCGACTTGAGAGACTTGGGTTGTGGTTTTGCGGGTTGGGAAGCGATGGAGGCCCAGGTCATCTTTTTGGGCACTTGCCCGACGGCTCCACTTGAAGACCCGATTGAATCAAATTTTTTAGGTTCAGAACCAGAAAACGGACCTAAAAGTAGACCAAAAAGTGCTATAGAACAATGCTATGTAAAGCGCGACAATAATATTCACCTGATTTCGCTGAATTGAACTGCTCAGAAGCCTTTATGTGATCCAAAGTTAATCCTAAATATCAGTTACACATTAATCTCCGTTAATCGCGCGCTAAACCCTTAATCCCTTTGCATACCTGCCATTCCCGACTCGACGTGTTTGAGCGAAACCCCCCCATCGCCCATCCCCCCCGTCGCATAACTATCATGGTGATATCCGTACGAGTCTTGAGTGTCATGCATGCGATACCCGGTGGGTCCCCCCGGAGGCGCCCCCAACCCTGCATTTGCGCGATTCTTCGTATTGTTTCCCCAAAAGGGGTCAGCGGCGGAACCGGAAGGGAAAAAGGCGTTAAAAGGAGATCCGAAGCCATAAGTGGATTGCGAGCCAAACATGGCTTCCATTGTGTAATGACCTGAAGCGTGAGACAACACAACAATGTTATCAATTAGTTATGGTTTCTATGGGGTCACGAACTCTCACCCGAATGTTGACCCGCGTTATGGTCGGCCGCCGTATATCCGCCTAAAAAGGTCATCGGTTCGGCACCATTACTCCACGGCTGAGACGAGGGCTGCATATGATCGGCAGCAGAGGGCGCGGCCGCCGAATACGGGAACATATGTTGAGTGGCGGCCGTGTGATAGTAGGACATTCCCCCGTAGGGCAGTCCGTCCGAAGTGGCCGACGCTGACGGATTGGTGGCTGCCATCGCTTGTGTGGGTTGGTAATGAGCGGCCGCGCGAGACCACGAATCAAACTCGTGCTCATCTTTCATAATAGTCTTTTCGCCGTTCATTAGTCTCTTAGCGGATCACTTATTATATGTTGTTTTGCTTTTGTAAACAATTCACGCAATTAAAGATTCACTCAATTGATGACAACTTATACACAACGCACGTGTCGTTCAATTGTTGACAAGTCTTCAGTCAAAAACGATTAATACAAACGAGTGATTGATTCGATTCAATTCAATGCAAAACAATGAATGCAACAAAAGCGAAGCTAAAAGGACGCCATTTATAAGAGACGAAACTCAATGAATAATCATTGCCATTGCTGTCCATCAATTACGTGCAATGTTGTCAATAAACAGCTGAATTCCTCAAAGACTGATAACTGTTCATATAGTACGTTACTTAATGGGTTCTCTTTCCACAAATTCCGTAAAACTTTTCTCTCATTTTCTTTTTTTTTATATTTCGAAATAATTTCTATTCAAAAGTGAAAACAAATAAACCATATTATAGTGGCTTTCAATTCATCACAATTATTATTGCCTACAATCACACCAGAGTTCGCCACCACAACTATGTATAAGTCATAACACAAAAGTGGGTTTTCAATGTAAAAATATTATTGACACAGGTTACATGGGGGAGGGGGAGTCCACAAAGTTGTCATTTTGGTGCAACGTTATTAAAGGATGTAGTCATAGAAGGAGAGGAGGAGTGGGAGGTTTTTGTGTTGCTTAACTGATCTTTAATAACGTTACACTGGTGGGGGTCTAAAGATGAAGCGTGACAGTACAAATTAAATACACTTAAGATGGGGGGCAATGAGATTTGAGCGTAACGTTATTAATAAATGGGTGAGAGATGACTCGTTCATAATGAACGCCATCTCTTGTTTGAGATTTGAATTGTCAATAAATGACAAAATCTTTTCACAAATAAAGAGAAAAAGCGTTTCATTCAAGACAACAATGGATGACATCAACGACATTCTTCACGATTTGTCTCTCTTTGAGCCCAACGGCGCTCCCCATCAAACACCACGTACGCGCCCCCATCGTCCTCCGCCGCCTCCACCGCCCACTTCCTCTAAAAAGGCTGCGTATCCTTTGCCGCCAAACGCTATGAAGAATTTCGGTATGTTTTGTTTATTTGATTCATTCATTGTTAACCAATTGTCTCTCCCCCCCTCTCTTCCCTCTACACCCCACTTACCCACCCCTCCCACTCCCCCTATAGATCCGCCAAAGTCCGTGTCTGCGCAACAGGTGACGACGCGCGTGCCGCCCAAACAAGAGCTGTTTCGGTCGCAAACACTGTTGTCCTATGAGGTGACGCCTCCCCGACCACGTGGAAAATCTCGTAAATATTTAACCATATATGTGATGCGTTCGTCGCACGTGTCTCTCGAGTCTAAGTATTGAGCATTCAATGGCATGATTGTTGTCGCGCTCTCTCACACATTGATTCCCTTTAATTGCAGTGATTATTCTCTGATTCTCTTCTCATAGAAGCCGAGAAAAAGGTAATCCATTGATCACTCATTCAATAATTCATTGATAGTAATTACATTGCATTGATGTATAGGTGGAAGCGTTGACGAAAGCCATTGAGCGTGAAATGGAAGAAAGCGAACCCAAAGGCGAATATTTCGGCATTTGCTGTCAATGCAGTGAACGCGTGAACGGAGTCATCGACGCCTGTCAGGCAATGGGAAATCTCTATCGTGAGTCGCTCTCAACAACAACAACAACAACAACAATAATAATAATGACAACTATTTCTCTTTCAGACACGAATTGCTTCACGTGCTGCTCATGCGGTCGTCCTCTTCGGTAATGAATGTGTTCCCCATTCTCTCATTAATTATTTGTTGCCATTATTTTAGTGGAAAAGCGTTTTACAACGTGTTGGGCAAAGTGTACTGCGAAGAGGACTATCTCTACTGTGGATTCCAACAAACGGCTGATCGCTGTGCCATTTGTGGACATCTCATTATGGAAATGATTTTACAGGCTATGGGAAAGAGGTGAGCGCATGTCTTCAGCACACACTATCTTTATCACGTTTCTGTCTATAATGTGTGTCTGTCTGTCTGCCCCCACACCCCTCCCCTCCCCCACAGCTATCACCCCGGCTGCTTCCGCTGTCAACAATGCAACGAATGTCTGGACGGCGTTCCCTTCACAGTGGACGTTCAGAATCGGATCTTTTGCGTCAACGATTACCACAAACTCTTTGCGCCCAAATGTGCTGTTTGTCAAACGCCAATTGTTCCTCTCGAGGGAAGCGAAGAGACGGTGCGCGTCGTGTCCATGGACAAGGACTTCCACATCGACTGTTACATGTGCGAAGAGTGTCACATTCAACTCACTGATGGCACGTGTTATCCATTGAATGGCCATCTCTTGTGCCAAAAGTGTCACATTCAGCGAATCCAGTGAAGAAAGAAAAGTTTTTTATTATATTTTTTAACCACTTCTTTTTTGAATTAATTTTGTGTACATTTTATCCAAAAATAGAAATAAATAAATTTTGTTTTCATTAGTTTTTACAATTACTCATTATTCTCGAGTCTGCTCTAGCGCTCGAGCCCGTTGAGTAATAATAAGGAAATCAAAGCCTTTAAAGAGTAGCATAAATATTCATAATTGTTGAGAGCGTGCAATAGAGAGAGAGAGAGAGAAGAAAGATGATGATTGGTAGCCATAAATCGATCCCATATTGAGTCAATTATTATTCACTTTTGAATTCAATTATAAAATGCAAATAAAAGTCAAGTATTTTAAAGAGATATTAATGGTTCCGGCGAAGAGCAGTTTCCTGGCCATCAATTTGAGATTTTGAGGAAATGCTTTCTCAAAATTGCTTTTTCCTTAAAGTGATTCATCTATTGTTTCTAAATGAATAAAAATGAGTCAATTATTGGCGATTCATTCATTGGTGATCATTGCAATCAATGGTCAGTTAATGGTCACTTCCGGTCAGAAAAGAGGTTCAAATGTTGTCATAATTGACATGTTGCTTAAATAATGGATTCCAAAATGGTACTATAGGTGTCCCATAACTTGGTGTCTTTGTTGCGGTGCGCGCAAGCTTTTTAATAAATTAAGTGCGAGCGCTGGTGCGTAATTGCAAATTAGAGACGATCTTTTCGGATACTTATCATTTGAGAAAGTTTGGAGGGTTTGTCTCTTTGCTGAATAAAGTTTTAATGGCTTTTCTGTGCTTTTAAGGTGTGAGAAGCGCTGTTACATAACGAAGAGAAACGAAACATTAAAAGCTACCAAAAGCCTAATTATGTATTTAGCATGAACATTATAGTTGACTATAAAGTAATTGAATTAACAAAAGTTATCATCTTAACTACATCAATTTGTGAATTGCTATTAGAGAGTTTCAATCGTAACAATGCTGCTATCAACCAGCACAAGTTTATACTCTCAAGTTCTCCTCTAAACACTCATTAGCGGTCATCCCATTGCCCCCCCTTCACCCCCCCCTCACTATTTCGAAATTGAAGCTAATCATTTTTAGTGGACTTTCCATGCTTTGCATCCTTTAACGCATGTTTGCCGTCAATTGTCGTCAATTGTTTTGATGAAACCAACATAATGAATGTCATTAAAGGTCTCATTTGTATTCAAAAGTGAATAATAATCTCATAATTGGTTTGAATTGTTTCCACTAAACGAACGAAACCACTATTAAGCAATTGTTGCAATAGCGAGACGAGGAGCGAGAATGAGGAAATCGCAGTCTCGTGCAATTGCTGCTGCATCATACTGTTATTATACTATTATTATACTATACATTCATTCATTGCAAACTAATTCAAATAATGCTAATAAGTTAGTTAGTGATCGCGCGCGAAATCCTATACAAAACAAGAGAACTCTTTCACAAGAGAATCTTTTTAATTGTCGTTTAATAAAGTATATAAAGTGTTTACTTATTTTTGACTTCTGAACAAAATTATATGTATTTGTTGTGCATCATTAGCACGAGAGCTGTAATGAATTTGTTTAATCCATTGTGTAATCCTTTTGTTTCACATTTTCCTTAATAGTGAAGCACGCAATGCAATAGAGAGAAACATAATCTCAACTCAACAATAGTTTGAGCGAACGCGCAAGCAATGAAATCGCTTAATACAATATAGGAAGAACTACTAGAGGTTTGATCCCACATTGTTGGAGTGCGTGCTTCCATTGAATACTTATCGAAATATTGATTTAATAACAATAGAAGTACGATTATATCAATGATCAATTAACATGCTTGCTTTATGCGCGGACTTTCATTCCTTATTTCATTGTTTTGAAGTCTCCGCTCTAACAGTATTATGATAGACTCGGGCTCAGACTCGGGCTCAGACTCGGGCTAGGAGCTATGGCTTTTGAATTGTCACACCATTGCTATCATAGGATTTGTTATTTGTTTTTTAGGGTAATTATTGTATTGCAAACTCTTACCATAAGGAAAAGGAAGCAAGCATGCACATTCAGGCCAATTAGCTTGTTAAGTGTGTTTTAGTTTTGAAGCATGTTCATTACCGCTATCATGCATTGTTGGTTTTAAAAGTGGTTCTCATTTGAGATTCGAAGGACTTGTTCGCGCGTCCATCTAACAATGTCCATCTAACAATGTCCATCTAACAATGTCCATCTAACAATGTCCATCTAACTCTCGGATCATTTCAACCAAAATAAACATATAATTATTCGTTGATCTGTTGATTGACGAGAAAACCATTGAAAGACTCTTTGCAGCTAAGGATGAGTTTTCTATTTGAAAGCAAAACATAGTCAATTATGGTGTATGAGTGGAGATCTTCACTCTCTGTTGAGCTCTCAATCAATTGGAGCAGATGAACGAGCGTAATGAGAAGTCACATGTTTGCCATTGAAAACAATGACGCTCTGTCCACTCATTGTTGCGATCCGTTTGAAAAGTGTTTCTATCGGTAAGAGTTGTGCTGCTATTGCTATTTCTTGCATTTCAATTGACAATGTGATTAAGAGCGTGAGCTATGTTTAGTTCAAATGTTGACTTAAACTCAAATCTTATTTAAACACCATTTCTAATGCAATAATCAATACAAATAAACAATTCTTTGTTGAACAATGTCTCGCCCTGCCCCC
>JAQGAN010000005.1:0-26833 GCA_034697745.1 Nothrus palustris
CTTTAGTCTACTTAAATTAGTTAAGGTTATGTTCGCCGAATGGATTAGAATTTCTAATTTTTTGAGTGATTTATTAATTAAATGTTATTTCTATTTCTAACTTAGATATTGTACTTAGATATGCATTAGTCAAATATAATAGATTATTTCTGAAAAATATTATTTCATATCATTTTATTATGATCAGAGATTACGATTATGATCTCTGCTTATGATTTAATTAGTAGAAAATTATATTTGTAGCTCATTTGTAGATGGCTTTTTATAATGTTATAACTTTGTAAAAACTTTTTCTATTAAATATGTTAAAAAATTGATCAAATCTCTTTATTGGAGCACATTATTGGAACAGTTTATTATTTTACTGGTAATTGTTATTACGTAATGGGCATTCATTCCTTTAATCCGATAAATTAGTCCAACAGAAAGCTCGAAGAAACCGAAAAAGTCCTACTCTAGTTATAATAATAGCATTTTATGCGCATTAAAAAAACTTACGTTAACTCATTAGCCATCGGACAACGTATTCAACATTTAAAAATCTAATCAAATTACATCTTTCTTATCAAATTAGGGTTTTTTCTAAAAAGTGATTACTTCTATATTTGAGATTTTGATTAAATAAATGAATGCAAGTAATTATGTAAATAATATTTTTATTAGGCATAAATTGTTTTCAACTTTAATGATGAGCAGTTTTGCATTTCAATCAATTTAACAGAAACTTTTATTTAAACAGCATTTTCAAAGTTATTATTTATTACATAACTTACAGAATATCTCAATTGACTTTGTGTTTAATTTGAGCATTATTTGAGGCACTTTTAAGTAATGACTAACTTAAACATCTAATTAAGAGCTAATCTTAAGTTAATGTGAGTTATAAGTTATATAACAATATATTGATAACAATTTTATAAATTGTAATTAACATAAATTTTTAATCTATTTTTAAGAATTGCTGGCTTTTCGTCTAATTGATTAGCAATTAATAACTCAATTGATATTAATGTGAATTAATTGACATAAGAATTGAGATAATTTGAGCATTTATTGAGTTATAGTTATTATTATTATTATTCCTATTAATGAAAAGTAAAATGAGATAAAGAAAACAACTTCGATAATGAAAAAGTGATCTCTTGAACCTTCTTCAATAACTCATAAAAACAATCTAATTGTACGCATATTTTTACTCACAATTCTTTGCACTTCATTTCAATTATAATTAGTATTTATAACTTATTTAATTATTTAATAAAATAAATGCAAAATATTAAATATCTTTAGTTTGTGACCAAAAAAGGCGTACAATTTTAACATTTGAGTTACACTTATGAACAATCATTGGATTCTATCTTATATTGTATTGAATCAGAGATCAGCTTCAGTTATGACATTTAGTGAAAATGTAGCGCTTGTTTCTCCGGTCTTGTCCTCGGCTCTGGCCGTGTATTGGCCCACATCTACCAATCGCACCGATGGTAACGTGAGTGTGAACTTAGTTTTATCCACTTTAGTCATTTGATAACAACTCGATTCCTCTATTGCTTTCGCATCTTTAGTCCATTGAACTAAAAGTTTGTATTTATTAAAACAATTGATGATTAGTTGACATTTTAAATAATAATAAATTATAACTCTCTGTGATTGAGTGTATGAAAAGCTAACCTGATTTTGGTTCTCTAACAGTTTCTAATGTGAACGTAATCTTCGAGCCCTCATGTGTTGTGAGTGATTGTGGAAATACACTAATTCCGGGTCCTTTCGGTTCTTCGTTTGGCACTAAAAATTTCAAAATTCACTTATAAAATGTGGTAATTTTACTCACAAGAGATAACAGAGACTCACCGTTAACTAATAGCGTACAACTGCTAAATGCTTCCCCGCCATCGTTGAAAGCTTCACAGGTGTAAATTCCAGAATCTTCGGGGAATATTTCTGCAATTTCTAGGATATAGTGATCGCCTTCGTTAACGTATTTAAAATCGTTGCTCGTTTTGATTTCTTTGTCGTTATGCAACCAAATTATGTCGAATTTCGATTGACCTTTAATTACAATAACATAATTGCGGTTAAATTGCGGTTCAATTGCGGCTCAATTGCGGTTCAATTGCGGCTCAATTGAGCCTCGAATCAATCTATAATTACCTTTAATGGTACACTTGAGAGTAATAGCCTGCCCATCGTTTACAGATAAACTGGTTAAATGTTCTATAATTCGCGGTGGTTTTGCTGTTCCCTTATCTACTTTTGGTGGTTCAGCCATTGCTTTATAATTAAATATAAATTAACAATTATTAGATGTAATTCATTTATTTGTGTCTAACATTTCACTCACGAATAATAGTAAGCTTGCATTTTGTCGATTCTTTGCCTATTGAATTAGTGGCAACGCATTCATACTCTCCTTCATCTTCGGGATACACTTCCCCGATAGACACCGTTGCGACGCCATTCTTATATTTTAAGTCCATTATATCAGAAGATGATAAAAGTTTTCCATTTTTAAACCATTCCACTTTAGGTTCGGGATCGCCTTTAACTTTGGTCATTAGAGTAAGTGCTTCTCCGTCTTTAATTTGTAAATCTTTGAGTTTTTCTAAAAATTCGGGTGCAGTGAAGTCTTCGTCTTTTTGAGCTATTTTTCAATAAATAAGAATAAAATTGTATTCTCGAAAAATGTATTTCAAAATTAAAGTGATTTTACGGGCAATTTCTTTAGTACTGGCTCTTCTTCGTGAATCCGCAACAGCTGAGCTTCCACTGGACTTTCCGTACGGAAGCGGTGCTCTCTTCGTATCTGTTGCCAACGGCGATGATCTGCCCGTTGAATACTTGTTGAGTACATGCGATGCTCCTGAAAGAGTCGCCGAAGTTTTCGAATCTGAACTATATTTTCTTGTATTAATATTACTATAGCTGGACTGGTATTTAGAAGTACTTTTGCTGGCATTATATGAAGAAGAAGAGTCTATATAAGAGTGATGTGATGAATAAGATGAGGAATCATGTCTTTTCGATGCATATGATGACGATGTCTTTGATTCTCTATAATCTCTCATATAAGAATCCACTGGAGGTACGGGTGATCTGGGAGTTGGTGTCGATATTCTTGTAGCCGCGGGAGATATGACAACCGGTGAGTGGTGTGGAACACCTCGTTTCGCTATTTGAATAAATAATTCATATAAAATGACATTAAACTAAAAAATCACTATTGTTTGCATACCTTCAACAATAACAGTACACGAAGTTTCCGCTTCTCCCAAATGGTTGGACGCAAGGCATGTATACTTTCCCGCGTCTTCCACTTTACACGAAGGTATATCCAAAGTGACGACTCCATCTTTAGAAGACATGGTATAGTCGTGTTTACTTAATTCTCGTCCGTCTTTAAACCATCGAATTTCAGGCCATGGCTTAGCGTTGAGACAACCCAAGAGTTTGACTCCAATACCAGTCTGTATAATGCGTGCTCTTAATAGGAATGTGAAATGAGGCGCACAATCCTTCGGCTCTTCCCAAAGAGGAGGCGGTGGTTCACGACGGCGTCGAACGGGTTCATCCATTTGAAATTGTGGTAACTCTTTAGGCAACGGATGAACATTCAAGAAGACAGGCTCTTCTCTCGAGCCATAATGATTTTCAGCTCTTATTATATATTCTCCTCTGTCTTCAAGTTTACAACGATTGATAACAAAAGTATAGTCATTATCGTTATATCTCTTCATAAACTTAACACTTTGTTTGAGTTCAGAGTTCTCTCTATACCAGCTGACAGTCGGCGGCGCCGAAGCTATGACACGACACGTGAACTTTGCCGCCTGTCCTTCATATGCAAAAGTCGAATGCGGTTTAATCACAAATCTTGGAAGAGCTTCGCGTCTATCAAAGTAATTGTCATATATTTTATATTTTTCTTCTTGAAGTTTTCTCAATGAACTATAATTAGCGATGTGTCCGATCGGGACCAGAGCTGACAGCCAAGTGTCATATTTGGCGCGGATTTTGTCACGAATATTAATATATTTTCGGTTTGGAATAGGAATAGTTGGCACGTCTGTCCCTTTGAGCCATTGATGCTCAAGACATTCATGAGCTGTCATTCTCTTCTCTTTATTAATAGTGAGCAATCGTTTAATGAAATCTTTTGCTTCGTTGGAGACATTCTTAAAGGACTCTTCATCGAAATCCCAATCACATGCCTTTACATTCTTGAGGGTTTCGATATCGTTCTCTCCCGCAAATGGAGACAAACCGCTCAACAACACATATGAAAGCACCCCAACCGCCCACATGTCGGTATAGAAGCCGACGGGTTCTCTTTCAACAATTTCTGGCGCCGCAAACTCTGCAGTTCCGGTCGATATCTTAACGATTTCGTGAGGATCTAATTTAGTCGCGAGTCCGAAGTCAATGATTTTAATACTATTACTGTTTTTCGTTTGACACATTATGTTTTCTGGCTTTATATCCAAATGAATGATATTCTTCTCGTGCATGTGTTTCACGCCTTCGATGATTTGTCTCATATAATGAGCCGCTTCTGCTTCAGACATATGATAGCCTTCATCAGTGATGCGTTCAAATAATTCTCCGCCAGACATGAATTCATAGATTAATATCATTTCGTCGTCGTCTTCGAAAGCGTCGTGCAATCGAATCAGCTTTTGGTGATGTAAATGATTCATAATATCGATCTCTTTCCTAATTATAGACTTTTCGAGTGGATGTGAAACTGGTATGAATTTAGCGGCAAATATACGTCCGGTTTTCTTTTCACGGCAGCGGTGAACGACTCCGAAAGCTCCGGTTCCTATTTCTTCGAGTATATCATAATAATCATAAACAGATGAGGTCTTGATGTCCACCGGCATTGCGAGAGACTTATCGTAGGCGTCAGAAACAAATTGGTCATAATTGCTGACTTTGCCTTCAGGTTTGCCTCTAATTTTGCGTCCCTGAGCGTCAGTATCCCAGGGCTTGCGTTTAAGTCTATCCTTTTCACTCGGTTTTGTTATTATTTTTTGTGTTACTTCCGAGGCTTCACTTCTTCCGAACACATTCTCAGCAAAAACTCTAAACTCGTACTCTTTGCTGGGGTTGAGTCCAGTTATTTGATGCAAAAGGAATCTGGTGTGACCGCATTTCACCCAACTTGACATCGTTGGCTCTTTCTTCTCTATTATGTAATTAGTGATAGTCGAGCCTCCGTCCCAAAGGGGTGCCTTCCAGGACAGCGTCACGAAGTCATCGCCAATCGTCTCAACAATAGGGAAACGCGGCGGGTCTGGTCTGTCACTAATTTGTACGTTAATTGTGGCCGAATCGAGTCCGAGCTCGTTCTCAGCGACGATACGATAGGGGCCGTTATCCAGCTTTGAGACATCTCTGATAACTAAAATGGCATGTCTTTCATGTACGACAACATCGTAATGGTCTCCTTTTTCGATTTCTTCTCCCTCTTTAGACCATTTGATTTTGGGCTTAGGATTGCCGGTGAACGGGATTTTAATGGACACATTTTCTCCTCTTTCAAAACATGCCATATCTCTAAATCTCGGCGGAACATAAATCTTAGGCGCAGTTTTAATAATAAGTTCGGCGCGAGAGGTTCGAGCGCCTCCTTTATTGACAGCACGACACGCATATTCATCGGCATCTTCTCCATAGACTTCGGACAGAGTGAGAGTATGAGTGTCTCCATCGTGAAGCATAGTATATTTGCCGCCGTCGTATATCTCGCGCGCCCCCTTATACCAAGATATGTTGGGTTTGGGTACCCCCGTCACAGTGCAGGTGAATTGTGCGCTCTTGTTCTCCACTGCCATAACTCGCTTAAGCGGAACTGTGAATTCTGGTGGTGTCGCTGCTTCTGGATCTGTGATTTTAACTGATCCGGAGTTAGTTGAAGGAGGGCTAAGACCTGCCTCATTGACTGCATATACTCTGAACTCGTACTGTCGATCCTCTATTAAGTTCGAAATATTGATTTGTGTTGAGTGACAAAGGGCTACATTAACTCTCTGCCACGTAAGGCTTCCCACTTCTCTTTTTTCAATCACATATCCCTGAATTCTTGAGCCTCCGTCTGATTCAGGTTTATCCCAATTAAGATTAACAAAATCCCCGCCGACTTCTGTGACATTTGGCACTCCTGGAGCTGATGGCGGATCGAATGGTAACTTAGCTATAACTGGATTTTCGCCTTCAAGTGGTTCGCTTTGTCCGTTTTCGTTGACTGCCATTACTCTAAAAAGATATTCACCGCCTTCTGTCAAACCCTGAGCTGTGAATATGATATCTCGACAGCTGGTGGTGGCGGTTATCCATTGTGTATGACTCGTCTCTTTGCGCTCAACGATATAATGCGTTACTTTACAGCCGCCGTCATATTTAGGTGGTTTCCAAGCAATGGTTATCGAATTTTTAGAAATATCAGACACTTCGAGAGGTCCGGTCGGCTTTCCTGGAAGTCCAGTAACAAATACACTGAAGTGTGCGTCCGCTTCTCCGGACTCGTTCTTCACAATCACCTTATACTTGCCCTCATCATTCTTAAGCACTTCTCTTATATAAATGATGACATATTCGTCAAATACGGTATACTTGAGGTGATCGCTCTCTTTCACTTCTAGTCCTTCTTTGAAAAGCATGACATCGAAAGGACTCGAACCTGTGAAATAGATTTTGATCTTTCCGTTGTCGTGTTCTGGGAAGTAGACCTCATTAGGACAGCGAAGTATTTGTGGCGGCGCTGCGATTCGCAAAGAAGCGCTACATTTATCAGATCCCAAAGGATTAAAGGCTTCACATATATAGTCAGCTTCGTCTGTATCCCAAACTTCAGTGAATATCAATTTAAAGACTCCCTCTTCTGTTTCGACAGTTTTGATTCTTCCTCCCGGATGTAGTTCTCTTCCATTCTTAAACCAACGCGCCTTTGGTATGGGTTTACCGATGGCTTCACATTCAAAAGTTATTTGAGATTTAAGATTCGTATTCTTATTGAACATTTTCCTAACGAACTCGGGCTTAGCTCCTCCTGAAATCTCTTGCACTTTCACGGGTTGACTCATAACACAGGGTTCGCTCTTTCCCGCATTGTTGACAGCGCTTACTCTGAAGTCGTATTCACTATTTTCCGACAAATTAAGTACAGTATATTCACAGTCTAAACATCCGTAATCATTAACTTTTATCCAATAAGTGCTGTTATGATCTTTTCGTTCCACAATATAAGCAGATATTTTGCTGCCGCCATCAGAACGCGGCGCTTCCCATTTAAGGTCAACATAAGTCTTACCAACTTTAGTGGCCCGAAGGTTTTGTGGCGGAGACGGAACTGCAAACTTGCTTTTCATGTTAATCAGACCTGACGAAGGACTTGGTTTGCTATAACCGGCGGCGTTCTTAGCCTTTATTCTGAACTCATATTCTCGGTTCTCTATAAGTCCATTAACAGTGAATGAGGTCTTCTTAACCATGAATTCATTGCCAATAAGCCATCTACCATCTGTTGGATCTCTATATTCAACACTATATCCTTGGATTTTAGATCCGCCATCACTGAGAGGTCTCTCCCAACTAAGACTGACTTTATTCTTTTCCAGATCAGTAACATTTGGTTTTCCCGGAGGTTCGGGAACATTAAATGGGAATTTGGCTGTAATTGGTTTGTCAGTTTGAATCGGTTTTCCAGCTCCATATTGATTTTCTGCACTAACTCTAAAGTGATAGGTTTTGTTTGGCTCGAGTCCTATCACATCGTAATGACAGTTTCTTATAAAACTGCTTAATTTAGTCCATTGTTTGGTGATTTGGTCTTGTTTTTCGACTATATAGTTAGTGATCGGACTTCCGCCGTCATCGAGTGGAGGCTTCCAAGCGAGTGAACACGTTTCTGGTGTCACATCACTCACTTCAAGCGGTCCCTGAGGAGGACCGGGAACGTCCACCACAAGCACTTTACAATAGGCGGTATCATAGCCTTCTGGATTTGTGAGTTTAAGTGAATATTTTCCTGAATCTTCGCGTTTGGCTTTTTTGTTAAGCAATACAGTGAACGCAACGTTCACTTCAGATGTGATTCTGTCATCGGGAATAACTTTCTCTCCATTTATTGTCCACTCGGCTTTAGGAGCAGGCGATCCGCTGAATGGGACTCTCAAATTGAACTGTTCTCCAGCCATCACAACTATATCTTTCAAATGAAAACCTGCATCTATTTTTGGAGCGCTCGGCGGCAGTCGAGCGATAATACCATCAGAAGCATAGCTGAAAGCTCCAGTTCCGGCCGCGTTGACGGCAGCGACTCTGAATTCATACTCTCCATTAGCCTCAAGTCCTGACACACGATATGAAAGATCAGGGATTGTTCCGGCAGTCGCGCGACCCCATGTTTTTTCGCCGACTTTTCTCTTTTCGAGTACATAACCAACAATTGGTGATCCGCCGTCATTACGAGGTTTGGTCCACAAAAGGGTTATTGAATCTTCACTGCTATCAATGGCTTTTGGTATTCCGGGCGCGTCGGGTGTGTCAAAAGGCAATCTGGCCAAAATGGACTCGTCGGTCTGCGCCGGATCACTCGTTCCGTATTGGTTTTCAGCCATTACTCGGAAATCATATCTCTTTCCAACCGTTAAATTGCGAACTCGTAATGCAGTTCCGTTTGCGAAACTACTGATACGAACCCAAGCTTGAGATCCGACTTCCTTTTTCTCGACGACATAGTTTGTCACTTCAGAGCCGCCGTCGTCTTTTGGTGGCGACCATTTCAGAGTCAAAGAGTCGCCCTCGACATCTTCTCCGCGAACATTCTGTGGAGGACTCGGCCTATCGAGTACTTTGACATTACAGGTGACGGTATCGAAGCCACAACTATTCTTAAGAAGTAGAGTATATCTTCCGGTGTATTCCCGTTTAGCTTTATCGCACGCCAACTGTGCGTAAGCGTCGCTCACTTTCTGCATAAATCGCGAATCATTGTCGTCGAGGTCGTTGTCATTGAGAGACCAGTTGGCCGTCGGCTTTGGGAAAGCCGTGAACGGAACGTTTATTGAAAAGTCTTGTCCGGCTTTAACAGTTATATCCCTAACCGCTCCCACATCTATCTTGGGTTTGTCCGGTTGGTCTTCAATCTTAACCATAGGACACGGCCTACTCGGAGGACTGTCTCCGATATCATTGACTGCTATTATTCTGAACTCATATTCATTGCCTTCGACGAGATTCTGTATGGCATATGTTGTTTCCGGATGTGGAAAGCTATTTATAATTTCCCATTCTTTTGCGCCTTTGGGTTTCTTTTCAATGAGATAACCCCTTATTTTACTTCCGCCGTCGTTTAATGGCTTTTTCCAAGAGAGCGTCGCTCCTGTTTTTGTAATCTTCTCAACCCGAGGCATATCAGGCGCGTCGGGCGCGAACTTTCTTTCTTTAGCAGTCATTGTGGCCGACGGTTTGCTTGGCTTTCCTTTTCCTCCTTCGTTAACAGCAATTACTCTAAACTCATATGATTTTCCTTCAGTCAGGTTCGGAATTGTGAACTCAGTGTTAAGCGTCGGAAAACTATTAACGCCGACCCAATCGGGAGAACCCTTTTCTCTCTTTTCAACGATATATCCCTGAACTGGACGACCGCCATCTGAAATAGGAGGTGTCCATTGTATGGAAGCAAATGAAGGCCCGTAATCGGTCACTTGTGGCTGTCCGGGAGCGTCAGGCGTATCAAATGGATTCTTCGCTACAACAGGTCTTCCTTCTAATGGTTCACTTATGCCAAACATATTTTCAGCTCTGACTCTGAATTTATATTGTTTTCCTTCTTCAAGATTTTTGGCGGTATGTGTGAGACCAGTGCTATAGCCCGCGGGAACCCATTTATCAGATCCTACTTCACATTTTTCAAGACTGTATCCAATAATATCTGCGCCTCCGTTATCGTCGGGTTTCTTCCAACTGAGAGTGACTGAAGAACTCGTGACCTCTAAGTATTCGAGTGGACCCTTTGGAGGTGTCGGAGGACTGTAGACAAGCACTTGAATATCAGCTGAATCTTCTCCATAAGGATTCGTAGCTTTTATCGTATATTTTCCAGAATCTGATCGTTGAGATACAGGAATCTTAAGGGAAGCCATTTCGTCCTTACTATCGGTTTGTATACGATTCGAAGGTTTGAGTGGTTGGCCTTCTATATTCCAGACCACCTCTGGCTGTGGCGCTCCTGAGAGCGGAATATTTATCACAAGTGGTTCTCCGGCGCGAACGCGAATCACTTTTCCATACAAACCATCCAAATGTAGTTTTGGCTTTTCTTTCAGAGGTTTGGCTGCAATTGGTTTGGATGCAGGACTCGGTTCACTCGGACCGGCGGCGTTGCGGGCAATGATTCGGTACTCATAAAGATGTCCGTCTGTGACCGAATCATCGCTATACTCAAGACCACGAACTGGATCTCTGTTAACTTTGACCCAACGATTGCCCTTAAGGTCTTTGCGTTCTACGTCATAGCCAGTAATGGGTGATCCGCCGTCACTCCTGGGCGCCGACCACTTCACTTTAATGAAGTCTCTATCAGCGTCGACAACCTCTGGCTGTCCGGGACGTTGGGGAACCCCATAGGGGGCTTTGGCTTTAACAGCTTTGTCAGTCTTTAACGGTTCAGACAATCCCTGAGCGTTTTCAGCCATAACTCGGAACTCGTATTCATGGTTTTCAAGTAATTTGGGAACTGTAGCGCTCTTTGCTTTCGGAGATATATTAGTCACCGCTGGAACCCATTGTCCTCCTGTTGTTTTGTCGCGCTTTTCAATGACATAACCTGTTATTTCACTTCCGCCATCATCTTTGGGCGGATGCCATGAAAGGTCGACTCTATCTTTGTCGACGTCATCCACAGAAAGGGGTCCTTCAGGAGCACCGGGTTTGTCAAGAATGATAACAGCCATCGTTCCCTCATCTTTTCCGTTGACGTTTTCTAACTTCAAAGTATAGGAACCGCTGTCACCTCTCTTAGCGTCCACTATAGTGATGACTGTGTAATCGTCAAAGCTGGAGACAGTCATTCTATTATCGGATTTAATATCTTTTCCATTCAAAGTCCAACTGCATTGAGGCGGAGGCGCGCCTATGAATTTGATGTCAATATTGAGTTTTTGTCCAACCTTTACTTTCATTTCTTTCATAGGAGTTATTATTTTTGGCGCCAAATTCCTCGGTCGACACGTGACCGCATCACTGGCCTCACTCGGCTCGCTCTCTCCCGCTTTATTAGTCGCTATAATTCTGAATTCATATTCTTGTCCTTCTTTCAAATCAGGAACAGTTGCTTTTGTTTTTCCAGCGGGAACTGTAATGGCTTTTGTCCAATAAGGAGAGCCTTTTTCTTTCTTTTGAACAACATATCCAGTAATGGGTGACCCGCCGTCGTCTTTAGGTGGAGTCCATTCCAGGTCCACGTGATCCTTGTCCCAATCAACCACTTGTGGTCTGCCGGGAGCTTCTGCGACATCGTATGGATTTTTAGCAATAATGGCATCTTCACGTTCTAATGGATCCGAATCTCCCATTTCATTGACAGCAATCACACGGAATTGATAGGCCTTTTTGTGTTGTAGTTTAGTAGCTTTGAAAGAATTGGCAGCTGTTTGTCCGCATTCAGTCCATGAGCCGCGAGCCGTATCCATCTTTTCAATTATATAATATTTAATGGGTGTCCCGCCATCGTCTTTAGGAGGTTTCCAACTTAGATTACAAGACTCTTTTGTGATGTCTGTAATATTGAGCGGTCCCTCTGGAGGCGACGGTCGGTCTAATACAGTCACTGTTGCTGAAGCAGAGACTGTTCCGTATGGATTCTCAAGAGTTAGCGTAAAAGTGCCTGAATCTGATCTCACCGATGAGGGGATATCCAGAATCGTTTGTTGCGAAGTTCCGCTCACTTCCACTCTCTTGTCGGTGAGCGTTGATTTGCCATTAATAGTCCAGTTGGCGGTGGGCGGGGGTTCGCCCTTAATAGGAATCGTAAAGTTAATAGGTCTTCCGGCGCGAACTTTAATGTTCTTAAGCGCTGATTTATCCAAAGTTGGCGCCAGTTTTCTTGGTTTGCAAACGACTGATTCCGAAGCCTCGCTCGGCTCACTCGGTCCGGCTTTGTTGATGGCCACGAGTCGGAACTCATATTCTTCACCTTCTGTTAGATTAGGAACAGTTCCTTTGTTGACATCACTACCAACTCTGAGCGCTTCCTCCCAAATAGAACTTAGTTTTGGCTTCTTCTGAATGATATATCCAGTAATAGGCGCTCCGCCATCACGTTTCGGAGGATTCCACTCAAGATCCACGTGATCTTTATCCCAATCGGCAACCTTTGGAGGTGATGGTTTGTCGGGCGCGTCAAATGGATTCTTTGCGACGATGGCATCCCTGCCTGTCAGATACGGAGACTCTCCTTCTTTATTAACGGCTTTTACTCTGAATTGGTATTCGTGATGATCAATGAGTTTATCGACTTTAATCTTGTTATTGAATGCTTCACCGACTGGAACCCAACGGCCGGTTTCTAAGTCTTTCTTTTCACAAACATAATGCGATATTTCAGACCCGCCGTCATCTTTGGGTGGACTCCAAGACACAACACATCCATCTTTTGTAATATCAGTTATTCTCATATTTTCCGGAGCTTTCGGAACATCAAGAACTGTAATTTTGACGGTTGCGCTATCGGTTCCGTTAATATTAGTTGCGGTCAAAGTCAGAAGCCCTGAGTCTCCGCGCTCGGCGTCTTTTATAACAAGTTTTGCTTTGTAGTCTTCATTCGTGAGAGTCCAGCGAGCATTGGGATCAACTGGTATTCCTTCGAGAGACCATTTTTTGGTCGGCGGCGGTTCACCTGAAACGGGAACATCCAATTCAATGGTCTTTCCCTTTTTGACTTTGATGTCACGCATTGCGTTTCTATCAATCTTCGGCGGAGCGTTTTTAGCTCTGGCTGTATGTGTTCCGGTCGAGTCCGACGGCTCTCCCTGTCCGCCCTTATTGACGGCGCGAACTCTAAATTCATATTGATTTCCTTCGACCAGATCTGGAACTTTTACATTATTGATATCGCCGACCACTTCAACCACTGGAACCCAATCGGGATTATATTTGTCTTTCTTCTCAACGACATATCCAGTAATAGGAGATCCGCCATCTGTTTCAGGTTTCTTCCATTTCAGTTTCACAAAATCTTTGTCATAGTCTTCGATTTCAGGAGTTCCCGGTTTTCCGGGTTCGTCGAATGGGTTTTTGGCTAATATTTCTTTGTCAGCGTTGAGAGGGTCAGAGTCTCCCTGTCTGTTCACAGCTTTCACACGGAATTTATATTTCTTTCCCGGTTGTAATCCTTTTACTTTGAGTTGTGTTTCGGCTCCGATCGTATCTCCGGCCGGAACCCAAACCCCTGTAAGCGGATCCTGCTTTTCGACAACATAGTGATCAACAGGAACTCCTCCGTCGTCTTCAGGAGGTTTCCATTTGAGAGTACAGCCCTCTGCGTGAACGTCTTCTACCTTCAAAGGTCCGCCCGGAGGTGCAGGTCTGTCGAGTACAACGACTTCTACTGTTGCCTCGTCTTTGCCGTTCTCATTGACTGCAGTAATGGTGTAAATGCCATTATCAGCACGAGTTGCGAGACGTACTCCCAGTTTTGTATTGTAGGGCTCATTCACTAGTTTGACTCTTTCTCCGGGACTAACTTTTTTGCCCTTCAGAGACCACGTGATGTCTGGCGGCGGTTCACCGATCACATTCACATCAAAGTTGAACGCCTGACCGGCTTTAATCCTTACTTTCTCTAAAGCCGTTCTATCTATTTTTGGCGCTAATTTGCGCGGTTTTGTGACGACTGTTTTACTGGCATCGCTGGGCTCTCCCGGACCCGCTTTGTTAACGGCTTTCACTCTGAACTCATAGGGTTGGCCTTCATTAAGATTAGGAACAGTTGCTGTAGTCTTATCTGCAGGCACTTCAACTGCTTTCTCCCATTCGCCCCATTTGTCTTTCTTTTCAATAATATAACCAGTAATGGGAGCGCCGCCATCATTGGCCGGTGGCGTCCATTTTAGGTCGACGTGATCTTTATCCCAATCAGTGGCTTCTGGTGTTCCTGGTTTTCCGGGTTCGTCTTTAATATATAGTTTAAAATAATTAAGTATTTTGTATATGAATTAAAGAATATAAATAACTTAGGCTTTGACAGACTCACCGAATGGATTCTTAGCAACGATGTGTTGCATAGCTTCCAAAGGCTCAGAATCTCCCTCTTTATTAACTGCTGAAACTCGAAATTTGTATTGTTTCCCAGGTGTAAGACCTGTCACTTCCATTGAGGGCTCTTTGCATTTGCCGACTGGAACCCAAACACCGGTGTCGGTGTCCTGTTTCTCAACCAAATACCCGTCTAAAGGCAATCCTCCGTCGTCTTTAGGTCTCTTCCATTTCAATTTACAGCCCTCTTTGTGAACGTCCGAAACATCTAATGGTCCTTCAGGTGGAGTCGGCTTATCGATGACGAGCACAGTCACTGACGCCTGATCTTTGCCCGAACCGTTTGAAGCACTTATTGTATACTTTCCAGAGTCTCCACGTTTTGCGTTACGATTTACTAGTTTTGTATTATAGTCTTCATTATCTATTTTGGTTTGATTGTCACCTTTCAAAGGAACGTCATTTAATTGCCAAACAATAGTCGGCGGTGGCTCTCCTGTCACGTCAACATCAAATTTAATCGCCTGACCAACTCTTAAGGTCAAATCTTTAAGATTCTTGCGATCAATACGTGGCGGCACTGAATATACAATTAATATAATCATAAATAACTCAAACAAAATGATTGAAATTCCTAAAAAAAATTCTGAATAAAAGACTTACAAAATCTTGGTTTAGCCACAACTGATTTCGATGCATCGCTAGGCTCTCCCGGACCTGCTTTGTTGACGGCGGTCACTCGGAATTCATATTCCTTTCCTTCTTCCAAATAAGGAGCGGTTCCCTTAGTCTGATCTCCGGGCACTTCAGCAGCTCTTTCCCATCCCCTCGGAGATCCCTTTTCTTTTTTCTCTATAAGATAATGACTGATAGGAGAGCCGCCATCACTATCAGGTGGCGTCCATTTCAGATCCACGTGATCTTTATTCCAATCGGTCGGCTCAGGTCTTCCGGGCTGTCCCGGGGCGTCGAATGGATCTTTAGCTACGGTCGCATCCAAAGTTTCGAGTGGTTCTGATTCTCCTTCTTTGTTGACAGCTTTCACTCTAAACTTATATGCTTTTCCAGGTGTTAAACCACTCACATCTACTTCAGGAATATGTGATTTTGTTACGGGAACCCAAGAACCAAATTCTGGATCTAGTTTTTCAACAATGTATCCTTCTATTGGTTCTCCGCCATCGTCTTTAGGTTTATTCCACTTTAGTTTACAGCCATCTTTGCGAACATCACTTACTTCGAGCGGTCCCTCCGGTTTTCCAGGTTTGGAAACGACATTCACTTCTACCTCCGCCTCATCGGTTCCCCATTGATTGGAAGCTATGATGCGATAAATGGCAGAATCTTTTCGTTCCGCTTTATCGCAAATTAGTTTTGTGTTATAGGGTTTGTTTTCAATACTAAGAGTCGGTCTCTCGACTACTGCCTTATCTTTGATTTTCCAAACGATGTCCGGAGGCGGCTCACCCTTCACGTTGACGTCAAATGAGAAGGCTTGACCTGCTTTTATTGAAACGGGTCTAAGATTTCTTCTATCGATTTTTGGCGCAAGTTTTCGTGGCTTAACTAGAATTGGTTTGGAAGCATCGCTCGGCTCTCCCGGTCCGGCGGCGTTCACTGCTTTCACTCTGAACTGATAGGTTTCTCCGTCCACAAGATCTGGAACTCGAGCAGTGTTTTCGTCACCGTCCACGACGGCTGCCTTAACCCATTTGTTGCTATCTTTTTCCTTCTTTTCAATAATATAGCCAGTAATGGGTGATCCGCCGTCTTTCAATGGTTTATCCCATTTGAGATCAACGCGATCCTTATCATAATCAGTCATTTGAGGCGTTCCAGGAGATCCCGGCGCGTCGTAGGGGTTCTTCGCAAGAGTGGGTTTCAACGTTTCTAAAGGCTCGGATTCGCCCTCACTATTGATAGCTTTAACTCTGAATTTGTATTCTTTTCCCGGCTCTAAGTTATTAACGGCTATTTCAGGTTTCGTTGTGGACCCGACTGGAACCCATCTGTAAACAAATAATTTTTATTTTCATTTTATAAAACTTTTAATAAGAATATATAAACTAAATATTTCATTAATAATGCTTTACCTTCCAGTTTCTGTATCTTGTTTTTCAACTACATAGTTTTCAATGGGAACCCCTCCGTCATCTTTTGGTTCTTTCCATTTGAGTTTACAGCCCTCCGCGTGAACGTCTGACACCTCAAGTGGTCCTTCAGGTGGTGACGGCTTATCCAAAATCGTCACTTTAACGAATGCCTCGTCTTTTCCGGAAGGATTTTCGGCCGTAATCTTATAAACTCCCGAATCGTTTCTTTCAGTTTGGGGTACACTTAATTTCGTGCGATAGGGCTCGTTGTCTATTGAATAATGCGGTCCAGCTTTTAGTTGAACGTCATTATTAAACCATAAAGTTTTCGGCGGCGGTTCTCCTATCACTTTAACATCAAATTTCAACTGTTGTCCCGCGTGGAGAACAACATCTTTGAGTGAAGATCTGTCTATTTTTGGCGCTAAGTTTCTTGGTTTAGCCGTAACGGAATCGCTGGCTTCACTCGGATTTCCCGGACCTGCTTTATTGACAGCACGAACACGGAATTGATATTCCATGCCTTCAATAAGATCTGGAACTCTTGCTTCACATTTATCGCCAATAATTTCAGCCGCTTTTTGCCATTTAGTACTATATCTGTCTTTTTTCTCAATAATATAGCTCGTAATGGGAGCGCCGCCGTCGCTGTCGGGCGGTTTCCATGCGAGATCGACGTGGTGTTTGTCCCAATCTTTGGCCACTGGCTTTCCTGGTTTTCCGGGTTCGTCGAATGGGTTTTTAGCAACTATTGGCAGATCTGCTTCGAGTGGTTCTGATTCTCCTTCAGGATTAACCGCTTTAACTCTGAATTTATATTCCTTTCCAGGAATAAGTCCAGTGATATCTGCTTCCGGTTCTTTACTAGTGGCCACTGGAACCCATCTTCCAGTTTCGGTATCCATTTTCTCAATCAAATAGTTAGTAATGGGTTCTCCGCCATCGTCTTCAGGCTTATCCCATTTTAATTTACAGCCCTCTGCGTGAACGTCACTCACCTCTAACGGACCCTTTGGTGGACTCGGTTTACTCAAGACCTTGATTTCGACGGTCGCCTCGTCTGTTCCAAATTCATTTTTGGCACAAATCACATAATTTCCGGTGTCTTTTCTGACTGATTTTGAAAGTATGAATAGAGTGTGATTCGGCTCGTTATCTATTTTGTAATGTTCGCTATCATTAAGTTTCTCTCCATTAAAGCTCCACTCAATGGTCGGCGGCGGCTCTCCCTTCACATCCACATCAAACTTGACAGGTTGGCCGCTTCTAATGGTGATATTTTTCAAATTAGTTCTGTCAATAACAGGCGCTAACCTTCTCGGCTTAGCGATGACAGATCTGGAGGCATCGCTCGGTTCACTCGGACCGGCTTTATTCACTGCCATTACTCTAAACTCGTATTCTTCTCCTTCTTCCAAATCAGGAACCGTTGCATTTGTGTCAGGAGTTAATAAAGTTTTCGCTTTGTGCCACTTATGAGTGCCTTTTTTGCGTTTTTCAATGACATACCCAGTAATAGGTGCGCCGCCGTCTGATTCGGGTGGACTCCACTTGAGGTCGACGTGATCCTTATCCCAATCGGTTGGTTCAGGTCTTCCTGGTTTTCCCGGTTCGTCAAATGGATTCTTAGCGACAGTCGAGTGATCCGTTTCGAGTTCATCAGAATCTCCCTCTTTATTGACTGCTCGGACGCGAAATTTATATTTCTTTCCGGGAATTAGATTTGAGACTTCAATAGAAGGTTCTTTTGATTTACCACAAGGAACCCAACGACCAGTTTCTTCGTCCATTTTTTCGACTTCATAACACTCGATAGGAGTTCCGCCGTCATCGTCGGGAGGCTTCCATTTCAGTTTACAGCCCTCTTTGTGAACATCACTCACTTCTAGCGGACCGTTAGGTTTGGACGGCTTTCCGAGAACATTCACCTCAACAGTGGCCTCATCGCTGCCAACACTATTCGATGCAATAATAGTGTAAACGCCGTTTTCTTTTCGTGTGGCTCTCATTAAATTGAATTTTGTGTTATAATCAATGTTATCGATTAAATAGATATCTCCTGAAGATAGTTCCTGGCCGTTGAACTTCCAAACAGTTTTTGGTGGCGGTTCACCTATAACATTAACATCAAAGGAAACCATTTGACCAGCTTTTACAGTGATTGTATTTAAGTTTGTTCTGTCTATTTTTGGTTTCAAAAATCGAGGTTTAGCCAAATGAGGAGCAGTTGCTTCAGACGGTGCGCCCGGACCTGCCTTATTGACAGCTCTAACCCTAAACTCATATTTGTCGCCTTCATTAAGTCCGGTAACTTTTCCCTGACATACATTTCCTTGTATTTCAGCCGCTGGTACGAAGTCTTGGCCGTATTTATCTTTTTTCTCAATGATATATCCAGTAATGGGAGCGCCACCGTCTCGAACGGGTGGCTCCCATTTTAGTTGAACGAAATCCTTATCATAATCATCAATGACGGGCAGACCGGGAGGTCCGGGTTCGTCGAATGGATTTTTGGCGAGAGTCGACTTATCAGTTTCGAGTGGTTCTGACTCTCCCTCGTCGTTAACGGCTTTTACTCTGAATTCATACCGTTTTCCCGGTTCTAATCCTTTGATTTCTGCTTCAGTCGCATCGGCCGGAACTTTAGTGACGGGAACCCATCTTCCGGTTGCTATGTCTTTCTTTTCTATGACATAATTCTGAATCGGAACTCCGCCGTCGTCTTTGGGCGGACGCCATTCCAGTTTACATCCATTCGCGTGAACGTCACTCACATCGAGCGGACCCTCTGGTTTCCCGGGTTTGTCGAGAACATTGATCTCAACCTCTGCCTCGTCTTTTCCGGATTCGTTTTCAGCCAATATCTTATATTTTCCACTTTGAGCGCGAGTCATGTTTTTCATTTGAATGTGTGATTCATACTCTGGATTTTCTATTTTAGTGTTGGCGTCGGTTTCCACAGGTTTACCCGCGAAAAGCCACGTGACCTTTGGTGGCGGTTCACCACTCACTTCAACATCTAATTTAGCCGTATTTCCAGCTTTGATAGTAATCGGCTGCAAATTTTCCCGATTGATCTTCGGAGCCAAATATCTCTCTTTTACGATATGAGGCTTAGTTCCCTCACTCGGCTCTCCCGGTCCGGCCTTATTGACGGCGCGCACTCGAAATTGGAGTTGTTTGCCTTTTTCAAGTCCCTCAACTTTTGCTTCAGGTTTAGATGAATTTGTTTCCATAACAGGTTCCCAATTACTGCTGAATTTGTCTTTCTTTTCCACGATATACCCAGTAATGGGAGCCCCGCCATCGTCTTTTGGTGGTTTCCACTTGAGGTCTACGTGTTTTTCACTCCAGTCAACAATATCTGGAACACCCGGAGCTCTGGGATTTTCGTATGGGTTCTTTGCCAATACTGGTTCGGTAGTCACTAATGGTTCTGATTCTCCTTCAGAATTGATTGCTTTCACTCTGAACTGATAGAACTTTCCGGGCTGCAGACCAGTCACTTCAAAATTGGTCGCGTCTTTATCTGCTTTACCACATGGAACCCAATTACCTGTTAATGGATCCAACTTTTCGATAGCATATCCTTGAATAGGTCTTCCGCCGTCGTCTTCAGGCTTTTGCCACTGAAGATTACAGCCTTTTGCGTGAACTTCAGATACTTTAAGCGGACCCTTTGGTCTCGAAGGCGCGGCCAACACACAAATCTCAACTTGTGCCTCATCTTTTCCCACTTCATTGACAGCAATTACAGTATATTTTCCGGTATGTTTACGTTGTGCGTCATTTATAGTGAATTTTGTGTTATAGTCGACATTCACAATATCGTAATTTTCATCTTTTCGCACAACATTTTCAATCAGTTTCCAAGTGATGGTCGGCGGGGGTTCGCCCCTCACATTGACGTCAAGCTTGATTTGTTTGCCTTTCTTGACAGTAATTGGTAGATCTAAATTAGTTCTATCAATATATGGTTTGAGACGACGATGTTTAACAACATGATTTTTGGTGGCATCGCTGGGTGGACTCGGACCCGCTTTGTTGACTGCAATAACACGAAATTGCACTTCTGTCCGCTCTTTCAAGTCAACCACTTTTCCTTCAGTTACATTTCCGGGAACTTCTGTTGCTTTTTCCCAATTTGGCGATAGTTTTTCTTTCTTTTCGATGATATACTTCTCAATGGGAGCGCCGCCGTCGCTCTTGGGTTTTTCCCATTTCAGATCAACGCTCACGTTGTCGTATTCGACAATTTCAGGAGTGCCCGGTTTTGATGGTTCGTCGTATGGGTTTTTGGCAATAATCGGTTCTAATGTAGTCAATGGTTCAGATTCTCCCTCTTCGTTAATAGCAGTGACACGGAATAGGTATTCTTTTCCCGGTGTGAGTCCCGTCACATCAAACTCTGGTTTATCTGTTTTTCCGCATCGAATCCAACGACCCGTTTCTTTATCGAACTTTTCCACTTCATATTGTTTGACAGGAACTCCTCCGTCATCTTTAGGTTTCTTCCATTTCAATTTGCAGCCTTCCTTATGCACTTCAGACACTTCCAGCGGACCCTCTGGTCTTGAAGGAGCCGCCAATACTGTCAGCTCAACCACAACAGAGTCAGATCCCGATCTGTTGGTTGCAGTTATTGTGTATTTTCCGGATTGTTTTCGAGTAGCTTTTGAGACACTAATGTCCGAATGATAGTCAATGTTTTCAATTTTAATGTTGTTATCATCCGTTAGTTTAGTGTTTGAATCACCGAAAGTCCACGTGACTGTTGGCGGAGGTTCTCCTCTTATGTCGACCTCATATTTGTGCGAACGACCGGCTTTGATTGTTATGTTTTTAAGATTTGTTCTATCGATATATGGTTTTAAGTTGCGATGTTTGACAACATGCGTGTCAGTGGCATCGCTTGGCTCACTCGGACCCGCCAGATTCACAGCACGCACTCTGAACTGAACTGCAGTGTTCTCTTTCAAGTTGGGAACTGTTGCCGCACATTTTGCGTCTTCAGTTTTAACAACTTCTTTCCATTCAGAGCTGAACTTGTCTTTCATCTCTACTATATATCTCTCAATGGGTTTTCCGCCATCTTTTTCAGGAGGCGCCCATTTGAGATCAACTTTTGTATTATCGTAATCAACAATTTCTGGTTTACCCGGTTTTGACGGTTCGTCGTAAGGATTTTTGGCAACGAAAGGCTGGTCCAGTTCTAAAGGATCGGATTCGCCTTCTTTGTTGATAGCTTTAACTCTAAACTTATATTTTTTGCCTTTAGTAAGTCCTTCACACTTAAAGCTGGTGGCATTGGGCGCCACTTCACCGCATGGAACCCATCGGCCCGAATCCATATCCATTTTCTCTATCGCATAGCCCTTAAGCTCAGATCCGCCCATATCCTTGGGTTGTTTCCATTTGATTTTAGCTGATTCGGCACGAACTTCTTCGAGCACAAGAGGACCTTCTGGTGGCGTCGGCTTATCGAGCACTACAACGTCTGCACTCGAACTCACAGATCCAGAACTGTTGG
Organism: Nothrus palustris; assembly: GCA_034697745.1. Taxonomy (NCBI): domain Eukaryota; kingdom Metazoa; phylum Arthropoda; class Arachnida; order Sarcoptiformes; family Nothridae; genus Nothrus; species Nothrus palustris. The sequence goes on from JAQGAN010000005.1 coordinate 21,880, forward strand.
TAAGTGTCAAAGTGAATTTACCAGAATCCCCTCTCACCGCTTGTTTTATGACTACTAATGTATTCTTAGCTGTATTTTCAATACTTATTCTATTCGAAGGCTTTATTTCATTTGAATTGATAGTCCACTTGACTTCAGGTGGAGGTTCGCCACCGAATTGAATGTCATATTTAATAATCGCTCCTTTCTTTACAATTATATTTCTGAGATCGTCTCCAATTATAAACGGTTTAACAAATCTGGCCTTCACTAAGATATTCTTTGTGGGATCACTCGGTTCTCCCGGTCCGGCCTTATTGACGGCGCGCACTCTGAACTGGTACTGCATGTTCTCTTTGACAGCCGTCACCTTCCCTTTCAATTGATCGCCAGAAACTTCAAGACACGGCACCCAATCGGGTGAAAATTTATCCTTTGATTCGACTACATATTTCTCAATAGGAGATCCGCCATCTTTTTCTGGAGCTTTCCATTTGAGATCGACGTGATCTTTGTCCCAATCGGTCACTTCTACGTCTTGTACTTTTGATGGTTCGTCGTAGGGATCCTTTGCTAATGTAGTTTTTGGTGCATTCAATGGCTCTGAAGCACCCTTTTTGTTGACAGCTCTCACTCTGAATTTATATTCTTTTTTGTGAACCAAGTCTTTGACATCTATTTTGCATTGTTCAGTAGTTCCCACTTCAGTCCAACCTCCGCGAACGGCCAAGTCTTGTCGCTCTACCACATAATGCAAGAGCGGAAGACCGCCCGTGTCTTTGGGTGGTTTCCAGGCTAACTTACATTTGTCGCGGAACACATCGGTCACATCAAGTGGTCCTTCTGGAGGTGAGGGCACGTCCACAAAGTTTAATTTGAGAGGAGTTTTTGCCTCTCCCTGAGAGTTGGCTAAACTAAAGTCATATCCGCCTGAGCTCTCTCTGGTTGGCTTTTTAAATGTTATAACAATTTTGTCTTCTTTAATAGCAATGTCAACATCTTTTGCAGAAACTGGTGAACCGTTTCGCGTCAATTTAGGCAAAAGATCTGAAGTTCGAACTCCGGTAACTGTGAAATAATGATATAATTTTTATTAGAGATAAAGTAAAGTAAGTAAGTATTAATCCTTTAATAATAAGGAAAATGTTGTTAACCTTTATATGGAATTTCGAGAGAAAAGGGACGACCAGCGTCTGCCTGATAATCAGTTTTGTCTAAATTGAACTCAGGTTTCTTTTCTGCTTCCCTGACATTGACTTTACAGCTACACTTCATGTTTTTACTTTGGACCGAATACTCTCCGATATCATCGAGTTGTGCGTTAGTTATAATCAATTGTTGTTTTCCGTCTTCATTATATTTTATCGTTATTCTGATTAAAAGCAGTTTTAATTTTCAAAATTATTCTTTCATTTTTACATTAAAATATACGATAAGATGATAAAGACATGCCTTTCACTTGACTTAATTTCTTCTCCATTTCTAAACCACTTGACGGGCGCTTTCTTTTCAAGCATTTCCACTTCAAGAACAATGGTTTCGCGCTCTAATACTGTTTTGTCTTCTAATTTCTTTCTGAATTTATTTGAAGCTGAAATGCATTTCAAAAGTAAATAGATTTCAAATCATAGCAACTTTATAATACAAATACATAATATGCATATTAAGTTACACAATTTTTGCTATTTTTGATAAGGTACAATTTTTGGCAAATAAAAATGCTTAGGGATTACTTTCCTTTAGGCAAAAATCCTATACATTTAAAATAAACTAAATTTAGAGATCAAACTTTATATAGCTCTATAAAAGTTTTCAATACCTCAAAAATCACTAATAAAAGTATATGAAACCTACTTAAAGACAATAGTATTCGTAAGTATAATAATATTTTTTGAACCTTTACTTAAAAAATTTGCCTAAAATTGTTACTTTAATCCCTGCAGCATTTTTATTTGCCAAAGATTGTACATGTATATACAGAAAAGTATTAATACACATTGATATATAGGTATAATTGTTTTAAGATCCTAATAGAATCATACTCACGTTCAACTAATACTTCAGATTTAGTTGTGTCAGCATTTGTCTTACAAGTATATTCTGCTTCATCGGTAACTTTAGCTTTTTTGATAATAAGCCTTCTCTTTCTTCCATCTGCGATAATCTCCAACTTTTTGGGAATGGCAGAGATCTCTTTGCTATCCTTGTACCATGTCACTTTAGCAAACGCGTCATCCACTTCGCAGTCCAATTGAATCGTTTCATTTTCAATTGTTTTAAGACTCATAAGAGGCTTAACAAAGATGTATTGTCGATCAGTACACGTCAACTTAGTCTTAGTCTGTTCTTCTGGACTTATACGACACGAATATTCGTCGGTGTCATCCACTGTACAGTTTTGTATTTTCAATATCTTTTTGCCGAACGTGTCCTGTTCTATAACATATTTATCACTGGGTTCAATCTTTTGGTCTCCTTTATACCACTTGACGAGTGCCTTATAATGATTGCACGTGCACTCCAGCACTGCTTCTCTACCCGTGTATTGTTCATAGCGTTTTTGTAAAGGTTTAGTAAATTTATAGACCGGGTCCGGACGGTCCACTTCTAGCATAGCGTGACATGAAGTTTCCAAACATTGACATTTATAACTACCTGCATCTTCAACACGTGGTTCGTGTATTTCAAGTACGTGCAAATCGCCAGTACTATTGGCGTGATATTTTTTACCGATAAACAATTCTGTTCTTCCTTTAAACCATTTGGCTTTGATTCCTGATTTAGAAAACACTGCCTCAAAGCGAACGATTTTGTCTCTGCCTTCTTTCACGTGTTGGTCTTGTAATGGTTTGATAAACATATCTGGTTTCTAAAGTGAAATTTTATGCTATGCTTTATAAATAATACATGTTCTGCAGCAGGAAATAAATTGTAAAATTCATGCACAAACCCATCATTAGGATTTAGGAATAATTGAGATCTTTTTGTAGGTAAGGATCTGCTATTTGGATAGGATTAACAAATGGCTGTTTTAACATAAAACACATCAAATATTTATTCATTTTTGTGATGTAACTAATAGTGAAATTGTTAACATAAATCTGAAATTTCAAATGTTGTAAAATTTAAAGGGAATTAAACTTCACTATTATTGAGCTAAGAAATAAAGGAATATTAAAAAATTTTTGGACAGTTAAAAAGTTGATCAGACTCAACCAGGGTTTGAAAACCGGATCTCAATATATGGCCAACTGCGAATTTAACCGAATAGTCCACATCTGATCTAAACTGATTAACTGTGTTTTTTGAAAGGGTCAGAATTTAGATCTAATGCTATGCTTATTGTGTGAGACAAATGCTTACGTCGTTCTAAACCAGCGGTTCTCAAACTCGGTTTTTGGGAGCACTGGTGCTCCCGAGAAGGGGTGCGGGTGATCCCGGACAGAAATTGAAAAATGTTAGGTAAGTGCTCCCGGGAGAATAAAATAACAATATATAAATATTTAATAAAAGCTTAAAAAATATTAAAAACTTATATCTAAGTATAAAATAGCAATAGTTTATTACAGAAAACTTAAATAAATGCAACATATCATTTGAAATGTTCTTAATTATTTCCATAAAAACTTCTATGACATTAAACAAGAAATCAAAATGAATAAATTGGCAAAATTATGAACTATTTTGAATGAAAAAATCTGAATTTTTAAATTAAACTGGAGGGTAAACTTTGTATTTTTACTAAATTAACCAATAAAACATCACAAAAAATATCAACGTGCAATGTTTATCAATTATAATAGCAACTATGCAAATAGTTATATTACATTCTGCACACACAACTGATGTGCAAATCAAATCTAAAGAAACCACGTAGTTTTTTACTTGAAGTTTCACATTTACCGCTGGGGATATTATTTTTGTTAGATTTTTTCCTATTGGGTGTAAAAATATCGCATTCACCCCTTCCCGCTTTCAAATTAATATTTAGATGCTCCGCAACCATTAATTCGACACAAAGTGCTCCCAGAGCTGAAAAAGTTTGAGAATCGCTGTTCTACACAATGCATGTATTTATTATTGTTTATTGAAAATTTCAATTTCAAATTATAGATGTATTTGATATTAGCGCTCGCTATATGTGTCTAATACTTAGGACTAACTATAATACTGTTATTAACTACAAACTAAAGTAACATTTGTTTTAATATACAATATTAGTTACTTCACTAATGACTGATAACTTGGACATAGAATTGCAGATTCAATGGAAAATTGAATTCTGATTAATGAAATCATTTCTGCCAACTCTTAATTCCAAGAAAATGGAATACATGTAGACATTGAAAGCACATATATTTTTAATCTGGCTTTGCTTTAAAGCTAAGGAATATATTGCCTGAGCTCTCATCCAAAACGACATTAAGCAATTACTCAATCGGTGATCAAACCTTAGGACGTTTCTTGACCGCTTGCAGTGTTGGCCAATCAGGTATTAATTCTGCAAGAGATGGTTTCCTAAAATTGAGAGGACTCGGGGCTCGCAATGACTCCATTTCGTCCTTTTTTGTTTTAATTTTACGCAAATATCACATGAACACAATTGAAGAACATTGTAGACGAATGAGCCCATTGATAACACAATTACAGGGCCGTAACAAAAATATGTACAAAGAGAAAGCCCAATTCATCACATACAGCAATACTAGTGTTAATAATAACTACTTTCTATAATCTATTATCTAAACTATTCTAGCATTTAGGAATCCAATTTTAACTAAGGATTTATTACTAGCATTTATTCTTTCAAATCTACTGTGAATGTATTAATAAGTCTCTACAGGTATTAATACCTAAATAATTGATTTTTCAATATCTAGTATTCAAGTTATTAAACGTTTTAATTTTTTAAGTAAAGCATTAATAAAAAAAAGATTAATAGAAATATAATAAGGAATCAAATAATTATTTTTTT